>PVJL010006244.1:0-69848 GCA_004026885.1 Lyroderma lyra | reverse complement strand
CTCACACTCACACACACTCACACTCACATGCACACACTCACACACTCACACTCACATGCGCACACTCATACACACACACTCACACTCACACTCTCACACACACACACACACTCTCACACACATCCCTTCTGAAGCAATCTAAGAAATATATTTTTCTGCATTTTTGGGGAGAGTCGGGGAAGAGTCAGGAAAAGAAACTGCCTGCTGGTTGCTTTGGGTCGTTAAGCCTTTCCCCACTCTGTCCCCACCCCACCGCACCCCACATACGCAGGCAAAGGAAAAGAGCTTTCCTGGGGACAGGGGCGAACTCATCTCCTCATTGGCCGCCTGGGCAGAACCGACTGCTCAGCTGCAGAGGAGCTGGGCCTGCTCCAGAGCAACTCAGACACATCTGGGCCTCCCCGCTTCAGGGGAGGCTCCCACGGCTCTGTGGTGATTTTGCATTGCCTAGGGGACAGAGACGAGAAAACGAACTTACATCTAATTCGAGTGTTTATTATAAATATTTAACAAGGGTTTACGGAATGGCATCATTTAAGCCTCATAGCCCTGTGAGGTCGGGTAGTTCTCCATTTTACAAAGCAGGAAACTGAGCACAGAGGTGTTCAGTGTCTTGTCTGTGGTCACACAGGAAGTAAATGGTGGAGCCAAGACTCAGATTCTTCTGACTCCGAAGGTGCAAATTAAAACAGAAAAATCCTCTCTGTGATCTTGGGTGCAGGGAGCAGCTTTGCCAGAGCACAGCCTTGTCTTGCACAGACCTAATGATAGGCACAGCCCTTTCCTGTGAGGACCTTCACCATGAAAACGTGTGCGACAGCTCTGCCTTTCCGGGGAGGTGTAAGCACATTGTCCTGACACAGGCCAGAAGCTTCTTGATTCACCCACTTATCCACCCCTCCTTCACACTCCCATGCACCTATTTATCCACACACACTTATCCATCCATCCATCCGTCCATCCATCCTGTCTGTCCATCCATCTGAAACCTTTCTGAGCCCCAACCTACTTACCCATAAAAACGAGGGTACATAGTTGATATAAGATTTAAGTGATGCAAAGCATGGTAAACGGCACGTAGTAGGTGCACGAATGTTTATTCCACGAATGTCTTTCGGCTTGTTAAGGACTCAGTTCCAGGTTTTCTTTGGAATGTCCCATCCTGTGGCTGCATAATGTTTAATGAGCTCTGTCTTTTGGTTTATTGCTCTGGGGGAAGGGGGCTGCCCTCCTAGACACATTTTATTAGATGTGTGTAGGAGAAACCATGGTCGGGGGGTCATGAATGACGCAAACAAAAGTTATGAACAGCCTGAAAGCTTCCTCTTAAAGGTGTCAGGCATGGGGGTGAGGGCTGGGGAGCAGGGAGTTTAGATTCCCTTCCCCACATTTCTTTCAGACTCTTTATCACTTAAGGAGGAAGCTTGTACCGTGTTGAACTATAAAAACCTTCAGTCGGGGCTTTGATGTGTCTTCTCGTCTAATGTAAGAGGCCTCAGCGTGGCCCTGGGGAGGCGGGGAAGGAAGGCTTCGGCCTGGCTTTGGGCTGCTGTATCTGTCGCCTGCATCGTCTCCTCGGGATGGTGATGCTTGACATTTGCACAGCACTTTACAGCTTGCACAGAGTTTCCACAGGCACCTTCCCATCGCAACCCTGGGTGCTGTGAAGGATAGGCACTTATAGATTGTAGGGGGTCAGAACATGCTACCCAAAGATAATGCCACTTGGGCGTAAGGATTCTTTCGGGCTGAAGATGATTGAGAAACAGCAGACAGCAAAGAAAGCTCTCTGCCCTTGCTCCCTATTTGCCTAAAAGCAGGACAGAGAGATCCATTTGTAAAGGTGTCTCCGTCTCCTGTACCCGGAAGAGGAGGACCCAGGAGGACAATTCTTAGACGCCCAATTGCAGGAGACAATGCTAGACTTTTACAGTTCAGAGATGTCACCGAGAGGAATCTACATGACATACTTGACTAAAATAACTTTTACCTTCTATTAGGTTCCCTGGCAATTTTTTTTTTTTTTGCCAGTTGCTTGAGATTTTGTCAGCTGTTTGAGTTCCAGTTAACGGAGAGTCTACTTACATTTCTCCGGCACCCACCAGTCCCCATGGGGGCTGGTTCACTGAGAGTGGATTGTATTTACCTGCCCACAGTTTTCAATTCCTAAAAGATTAAATGTCTTTTTCTTTGTCTTATCACTGCTCTGTAAATGTATTGTTCTTTGTTAAGATGCTTTATAAACCCCCAATTCTAACCACCCCTTTGAGTTACTCATCCCTGACTCTCTCCCACGGGTGTGTGTGCAGGCTACATACGTTCATAAACTGCTTTTTCTCCTGTTAACCTGTCTTTGGCTATTTTAATTTCCTGCACCTCAGCGGCCCAACCCAGGAGAGTAAAGGAAAGCTTTCTTTCCCTCCCCCACCATACCACACCTCTCATGAAGATGGAGAACCCAACAGCCATAACCAGGCTGGCCCCCACATCACTGAGTTTCCAACTCTGATCTCCCGACTCCAGATCCAGAACCTTGTCCCCCATTCCAGAGGTCCTCTTGGGAAAGACGTATTTCACCGTGTCTCAGGCAGTTTTTAAGTTTTTCATTAATTAATTCAAATCTATTTTTCCGGAGCACCTGCTGTGTGCCAGGGAGCTCCTTGTCCCCAGCGAGCGCAGGCCAGTGTGGTGCGCCCCGGGTGAGGGGCGTGAGCAGCAGCGGCTGCTCTGGGAGCATCAGGTTACCCTGCCAATAACCTCCCGGAGGAAGTGACTCAGCAGCTGAGGCCTAAAGGAAAAGGCGGAGTGACCTGGGCAAAGGGAGAGGAGACCCACCTGCAAAGACCAAGATGCAAAGAGCCTGGTGAGTTTGGGAAGAGGAAGAGGCTCAGTAGCTGGAGGATGGAGTAGAAGGAGGTGGAAAGGGGCAGGGGAGTGGTGAGACTCCAGGCGGAGAGGGGCAAGGGGAGGGCCTAGGCAACAAGGTTGAGAACTTTGTCTTTATCTTGAGCGCAGTGGGAAAGCTTTGGAAGGTTTTGGCGTGGGCTTCGGACAGTTATGTGTGCATCTGAGTAACGTGAGGAGAATGGGTTGGAAAAGGTGAAAGGTGAAGGGCTCAACTAGGGGGGTTGGCTTTGTGGTGTGTTTTCAACATGTCTTCACTACTGAACTGAGAACTTCTGGATGGGAGAGAATGAGTAGAAAAATTGGCCCCCAAATTGCCAGTCTCTCACAGAAGCACACTTCTGAAAGAAACAAGCCTTAATAATTATCACTAGACATGGGTACCAGGCAGAGTCTATACAGACCCAGGCCCGCCCTCTGGCATGTGGATGTGTAAACTCCACCCAGGTGTCTGCACCAAGGCCTTTGGGAGCACCATGGGGGCATGGCTGGCTCATTAGAGATCAGGAAGGCTTCTCAGAGGAGGTGACATTTGAGCTGGGTCTTGAAGGATGGAGAGGAGTTTGTTGGGTGGCTTTCGTAAAAATTAAATTCATTAGGCTGACATTGGTTAATAAAATTACATAGGTCCCAGGTGTACATTTCCACAATACATCATCTATGTGTTGCATTGTGTGCTCACCACCCACAGTCAGTTCTCCTTCTGTCACCGTGTTTGATGTCCCCTCCATCTCCCCCGTCCCCTCACCCTCTGGTAACCACTGAACTACTGACTGTGTCCATGAGTTTTTGTTTCTTTGTTGCTTTCTGTTTTGTATTCCACGTAAGTGAGGTCATACGGTTCTTGGTTTTTTCTGTCTGGCTTATTTCGCTTAGCATGATGATCCCAAGGTCCATCTGCCTTGTCACAGATGGCAGTATTTCATCTTTTCTTATGGCTGGGTGGCTAATTTTTGATTAAAAAAAATTAAAGATCTCAGCTTTCTTAAAGGACAATAAAGTGAGAGATTAAAATGGCACACTGGGAGGCATCTGTCAGCACTGCCCACAACTGCTTCCCTGCTCTTACAGGTAATTCCTGAATCCCCCACCCCACCTCATCCCCAGCTGCCAACTGACCAACACGGGGACTTCAAATCTGTCCTATTCCCTAACACCTGCTTAACATACTACATGAAGGAAACCTGGTATCGTATTACCATTAAGAGCAGATGCACCTGGCCTCAAATCAGGACACTGCCACATCAACTTATTAGTCAAGTTGCATTGGCTTCCCTAGACCCTTGGTTTCCTCATCTGTGTAATGGGAGTAAGAGCAGTACCTGCATCCCAGCATCATTGGAAAGAGCCCTATGACCGGTTATGAGGCCACGGTATCTCAGCTCCACAGCCGCACTGTACTCTGCATTGTGATGATGGGGCTGGGCTTCTGCAAATCACATTTATACTCCTCCAGCTGGCTCCATCTTGCATTCTGCCAATGGGGGTGCTAGAAGGGGCCGCAGGGCTGGAGGGGGAAGAGGAGACTTACTTCCTGGCTGAAGGAAGACATCAGGAAGGCTTCTCAGAGGAGGTGACATCTGAGCTGGGTCTTGAAAGATGAAGAGGAGTTTGTTGGGTACCTATGAGCATCACCCCAGCAATGCTTTTTCACCTTGGTGCAGCCAGACCTCTCCGTAGCAATAGCTGAAGCCAGTTAGCAGTTTTTCAACACAGAATTAGTTTCTTCACAACCAATAAGAAATATCAGCACCAGCGCAGCAGCCTGAGTTTCAGCTCACAGGGTCCCCCAACCACCCTGGCTAAATTTTAATAATTGTAACTTTTTCCCCTGTGGTCCCTCATCCCTAAGGTTGAAGGTGCATTCCACAACTGCTATCTCTGTTTTACCTTACAGTTCCCATATTACCTTTCAGTTACCTACTTAACAACCTTATACCCAGGTAACAATCCTTTACATTGAATTCTCTAATGTAACTGATGTGGTTGCCGTGTCCTGGCTGCATGCTGACAGCTATAATGAATTAAGGTGTTTATGTCAAACAGAGGAAGACAATGCAAGTTGGCTTTGCTTATAGGTGAAATCCAAAGAAGAAAATAAACAAGTGAAATAGGAGCGGATTCATAGACATAGAAAACATTTGGTTTGTTGCCAGGTGGGAGGAAGGTTGGGGGAGGGGATGAAATAAGGGGAAGGGACTGGGAAGTTCAGTCTGGTGGTTACAGAGTAATAGTTATGGGGATACAGGGTATAACATGGGAATGTAGTCAATAATGTTGCAGTAACTATGGGTGGTGTCAGATGGGTACTAGGTTTGTTGGGGTGATGGGTGGAGGGTGGGTGAAAAGGGGACAGTAATCAAGAAGTACAAATTCATAGTCACAGAATGGTCACAGGATATAAAGTGCAGCCTAGGGCATACAGTCAACAACACTGTAATAACTATGTGTGGTGTCAGAGGGGAACCAGATGTATCAGAATGAGGATTTTGTAAGTTATAGAAAGGTCTCATCACTATGCTCTACACCAGAAAGCGATATCATATTGTATGTCAAATGTAATTGAAAAATAAAAATAAATGAGAACAAAAGAGAAGATATATATATAAAATGTTACATACAAAACTCTCAATACATGCTTCTTCTTAGAGTTCCTTCTGGGTTCCTAACATTTATTCATTTATTCATCCATTTATTTAGCATATGTTGTTTCCTACTATGTGTCAGGCCCCATGTGAGGTATTGGGGTGCAGAGCTGAATAAGACACAGTCCAGCCCCCATGGAGGCTGCAGTGAGAGTGGAGGAGACCACCAAGGACATGAGGCCACCCGGGGAATGGTTTGGGGCACCTCCTCCAAGAAGCTACCATTGCTGATCTCACTGCCCAGTTACTCTGAGGTCTCCCAGAATCCTGGTGTCCAGCAACACAAGTACTCTTCATCTGGCACATTTACAAACACCTTTTGTTGACAGACTCCAGAATCAATGCTATGGTAAGGTTAACATGGCAGTATTTTATGTTATTATCATTTGTTTCCACCTCTTATCATCCTTCTTAGATGGTTAAGTTACTTGGGTTGTTTTCCCCAAATGACCTATTTCTTCATCAATTTTGCAGCTTAGCATCGTGCTGGGACTTGATAGGATAGCCAAAAAACTATGATGAATGAATCGATTTATGTATTCAAAGCTATCCTTGAGCTCTTACCATGGAGCAGGCGCTGGGCTGGGTATTGGGAAGATAAGAACAAAGAAAATGAACAAAGTCCCTGCCCCCCCAGAGAAGGGATGTCCAGTGAGGTGACGACAGCTGGACCACCTCTGCAGAGCCCGACCTCGTGGGGCTGGACATGGTGCCATCAGGCTGGTATGACGCAGCCTTGCAGCACGACCGCGGCTGCCTCCCCGCGGAGCCCTTGGTGGGGCACGCTGCCCGCTGTGGTTTCCCTTACATCCTGAACACTGCTGGCCAAAGGCTATATTTAAATAGCCAACATTTACATTTTTAATGTTGACTGGAATTGGAAAGGCTGTGGTAACCTTTCCAAACTGCTATTGGTTTTTACATGATTGAAACAGGTCTGGCCTCAGGCATTTCTAAATGGAAAATTTTAAGTATTTTCAATATCAGTGAGAGAGCAGAGCCGTCTCAGCACACTCTGCCCTCTTTGTATTCTCAGAAAATATCACCTCCCTTCCTTGCAAACGCTCAGCAGTTTTGCCCTGATAACATTTCAGGGTCCTTTTAACCTTTGCTCCAGGGGTACATACACAGCATGAGGACCGCCAGCTCTGTCTCACTGGTGATGAGGGGAGTTTAGAAAAGCACAGGAAGAGCTTCAGCCTGGGAGCTGGCCCTAAATATCTGAATACTGTCTCTCCACCTCACAAACTCGGTGACCTGAACAAATTGCTTATCTCTCTAAGCCTTCTTTCCCTGATCTGTACCGTTGGCATAAAAATGCTATTTCACAGGTTTGCTGTAACAATGAAATGCAGCCGTCTCTAAAAATGCTTCAACCCCCCATGCCTGGGACTTTGCTAATGCTCAGTGGACATCAGTTCTCGTCCTCCCCCTGGCGGTGACCTGTCCAAGGTAAGACACCAAATCAGGTAAGAAGCCCAAGGTCCTGGGTCCCAGAAGCCCGCTGCATACCAGTAGGTTGAAACATATTTGTGTTAAAAGCAGAAGGACTCATTTTTGGCTTTACTCTATACGTCACAGCACCCTGTCTGAACACTTCTTGGCATCCATATTTTCCTTCCCTGTTTTCATTGTAGTATAAGTCACTGCCCTATCCAACATGGTAGCCAATAGCCACAGGTGGCTCCTTAAACTGGAATTAATTAAAATTAAATCAAATTTAAAATTCAGTTTCTCAGCCACCTCAGCCCTATTCCAAGGGCTCGGTGCACGCGTGTGCCTAAGTGGCTTCCAGTGCAGACATGGGCCATTTTCATCGTCACAGAAAGAATGATTGGCAAGGGCCAAGTGACAGAGAATAATAAAGAAAAGGGAGGAAAGTAAAAGGAAAAAGAGAAGAGAGGAGAGAAGAAAAGAGAGGCAGATTGTTTTTCTAGGGCATTCCTCATTCACGTACACCCTTGCACAAGGCATGGACATCAATCTTTGTGTATTTGCAACACTCTGGTGGAAGAGGACAAATTCTCTTCTCTGAAAAAGGTCAGTGCCTGAGAATTTTTAAAATTTAGTCTGGCTCAATAAATATTATCATTTAAACTCAGATGTAATCATTTCAAACCCTACTCAAAGTAGATCTGCGGTGCTTGCACCCAACTGAAAAAGCCCCAGATCCTCAGCATGCTTTCAATGGCGTTCTGGTTTGCTCCCCCAGGCCCCGCAGGCGTTCGCCCCATTGTGCCTGATGACCACCTTCTGTGTTGAGCCCATTGTCTGCAAAACCCTGGGAGGTATCATCTCCGCCTACCCACAGTGGTCAAAGCCCGGCTCAAAACTTCCTCCTCCCTCTGCCTTCCCCAGCTCTGCTAGGCTGGTGTGCGTCTGTGTCCAGCATTTTATTCATGTTTCTCAGAGCACAGGCCCCGCTGAATCCCTGTCTCTTTCCCTACTCTCTGTCCACGGTCTTCCTCGTGATGGTAATTCTCAAACTCTACGTGGAGGAAAGACCAGCATATTTTTTTGTTGTTGTTTGCTTTTTGTTTTTGTAAATTTCCAATTCATTGCAGACTGATTACATAAAATAAAATGAAAATGAAAAAAACCTACAAAATATAGGCATTGGTTATTTGATTGTTAGATTCAAATTGCTATAAAGGTTTCTAAACCTTTACTCTCAATTTCTGTACTTTTCTCATCTTTGACCAGTAACAGTTTTCAGGTCACACTTGAGCGAGCAATGCCCTCCATGTGATCAGCGCTGACATACTTCATGGAATCCATCAGAAACTTTCTGCCATTGCTTCTCCAGAGGTCTGAGGGGGTGCATACAAAAGGGTCTTTGTGGAGGAGCCCTCAGAATGAGGAGGCTCCCTCTGTGGTGATGCTTCAGGAAGATTGGGGTGCGGACACCAGTTCTGCTGTCTAAGTAGCTTCATGACCCTGGATGTGTTACCTGAATGTGGCCTTGACCTGAAGTAGAACAAGGTCCTTAATCTCTTACGTGCCATGGACCTACTTGATAGTCTGGGGAGATCTATGGATCTCTTCTTAGAGTGTTTTAAAGTTTAATGTTTTGAATGCAGAAAATGAAACCACAGGATTTCAAAGGAAATCAATTATTCTCAAATACGATCAATTGAGAAGTAATTGTGTTCTCAATTATTATAAAATAATTGCTGAAAAATGTTTCTTTATTAACATTTAAATGCAGATATTTGCTGGTGACAAAGTACCTACTATAATTTGAAGTATTGATGAGTGTGAAACTATATTTCAAATACATAGAACTGTACTGTGACCTAAAAATACCAGTTATTTCTGTGACTGTCACAAATACTGAAAATTTTACTGTAATTTGTTTCCTGTGTTCATGATTGAAGGAACTGTTTAATTTTAGTTCAAGAGTAATAAAAATAAAGATGAAATTTTCTCTATCATCTAAGGTCCAGATGAAGTGTCTCCTAACTCACTCATTCATTCATTTGACAAGAATTAAGAACAATGCCGGGCATTGTTCTAGCATAGGCACAGTTTCTGCCCTCATTAAGTTTTCACTCTTGCTGTGAGTTATATAACAAACAAATAAGTATAGTTGATTCTTGTTACGCAGTAGTTACATTGTATAAAGTCACCGTAAATACTGAATTAGCAAGTACTGAACCAGCGCTCCTAAGGAAAATACAGAGTTAGGTTCCTGAGAGCCTCTGGTCACATTTTCATCATCTGATCAACATGTCACCTTGTTTTATGTGTGCTTCTGTGTAAAGACACCTGTTCAATATATATGGTTAACTCACAAACGTACGCATGGCCAACAGCACTATAACCTTTAAGTATAAAAATCAGCACCAATGAAGCTAATCTCACACGTGTATTTTCCCCATAAAGCACAGCACATGCTTTTTGAGCTTGGAAACACTAGATAGTAAAATTTTAAAAAGTAGAATCATCAAGAAAAGGGGTCATTTTAAACAATGTCTGGAGAATGGCAGGTGGTCACCTTACCCGAATGGGAGGGGTGTAGGGGGATAGTTGCAGGGGGAGTGGTGACTAACGTTTCAAGTTGGGGTGTCCAAATAGATGTTGATGCCATTTATTGAAAGAGGAGATCTGGGAGGTAGAGAAAGTTAAAGGCAAAAAGCAAGAATTGCATTTTGGACATTCCCGTAAGGACAACTGGGTAGATGTCTAGTGTCAACAGGAACTATGTCTGACACTCAGGAGAGTGGATTTGGGGGTCATCAGGGTGTAGGTGGTAGACAGTCCACCTTCAGGCTGTTGAGGAAGGGAAGGTTGCCCCCACCAAGCAATTAGAAATTAGCATCTGACAAATGGATATGACAAAATGTCCAAATATGTGACAGAAATAGTACTGTTGTCAAAAAGAAGAAAGATGACTAACAGCTGGAATTGCTAAAAGGTTCTTCCTGGAGAAGATGGCTTGAACAGATGTAGCAGTATGTGCAGGATTAGGAGGCCAGGAGGAGGCAGCTGCTGGTGGGAGAGAGCAGTGGGTGGGTCTATAGGGCAGGAAGGATATTAGCCCCAGAAATACATCCCCTGATGGTGCATGCAGAGAAATACACAAAGAACTGATTTAAATACCACTTTGAAAAAAATGGGTCACCATGGTTGCCTGTGGGGAGGAGAACTGGGAGTCTAGAGAGCAGGGTGTAGACGTCTCTTTATACCCTTCCGAGTCTTCAGGTTATTTTTAACTTGTGCATCAATTTTAATAAGAAATGGTTTGAATAAATCACTTGGCTTTGGCAGACAAGGAGGTAAGTCTGGTGCAGACAGGATTCCAAATGGATCCCATGTATCTTTTAGGTCAGAGAACAGGACAGTCTCTGCCTCAGGGACCAGGATTGGAAGCTGTAGTTCTGAGTCTCTGCTGCAGGAGAATCTTTTACATGGAGTTGGTCACTAGAAAAGTTAAGTGAATAAATGAGCCCTCTAGAGAGCAGACGAGGACAGATGAGAAGTGGCTGCACACTGGAGCTGGGCGGCTTCCAGAAACACAGAAGAAGTGGGCCCCAAAGGTGGGTTGAGGGGTCAGGGCTGGATTCTAATTTCAAATTTTTTTCTTACTATTTACAATAACTGCCAAAAATCAATGATTTAACACATCAGTAAACCTTACTTAGAATTGTTGTGAGAATTAAATGAGATTATCATCACCCAACCTTTTCGAGGACTTGATACGTGCTGGGCTATGTTGTTCACCTAGGTTAATCCACATGAAAACCCTATGGGGTGGTTTCCATTATTATTCCCATTTTTTCAATGTGGGAAATAGGCACACAGAAGTTCATTGATTGGTCCAAGATCACACCGTGAGAAAGGAGCTAACCCAGATTGAAATTCAGATTCCCTACCTCTAAAATCTAATCTCTATCATAAAATACTCACTTCGATACACAACACCAGTCAGGTTAGGCTCGGTAATGCTGCAGTAACAAACAATGTCAACAGCTCAGTGGCATAACACAGGAAAGTTTATCTCTCTTTCATACTACATGTTTACTGCAGCGTGGCGAGTATGACCCATTGTAGTCATGCATAGACATAGGTGGTGGTCTCATCTCAGTCGATGCTTCTGCAATCACCAAGGCAGCAAAAGGGAAGGGGAGTCCATTCACCCAGAATGACACACATTTGCTCCTGCTCTTCTTTTCTTTGCCAAAGTTAAAGCAGTAGGAGTAATGAAATTTGACCTTGTGTCCTAGGGTAAGAACCAGAATATTTATGAATACCCCTAATGACTGCACATAGGTACACATTAAGTGTTGTTTGAAATGAAGTGAATGACCAGTTCTGGCCAGACTGAGTGAACTCTGTCTCACCCACCTCAATTTATAAAGTTTTTGAGGGTTTGCAAACAAAAGCACCATCAATTCTGCACAGAAGGCCTCCAGAGAACCACCACATCACTAAATCTGCATGTCAGGCATTTCTCCATGCAGTCTACCTGTTGCCAAGAGACCAAAAAGGCTTCTGGTTGTGAGACTCAAATATTTTTCAAAAATGTTATTACTAAAAAAAAAAAAAATGTTATTACTGTTTTCTAGCTACTGTCATTCATCCCCTCACAGGATCTCAGGCTACATTTTTATGATTGCTTTTTACTTTACCTTTTTATAATTTCCCTTCTCATGTTTTTCCATAAACTCACATGAGGCACATACAGAAATATGGCAAGCTTGTGAGGTAGGAAATTGTCTAAACTATGTTTAAGTGTGCATTTCAGTGGCCGTAATTTCATTCAAAATGTTGTGCAATCATCACCACTACCTATTTCCAAAACTTTTCATCACTCAAAATAAAAACTCTCTACCCATTAAGCAATAACTCCCCATGAAGATAGCCATTTTTATTTTCACTTTGAAGACAAGGATACTTAAGAATAGGCACTTTGCCTGGTGTCACTCAGGAAATAAGTGACAGAGACAGGATTTCTGACTTCAAGGCTCATGGGTTTTGCTACATTCTGAAGCTTCTGTATGAAGATCCACTAATCATTGAAAGTGTGGTGATGCCAACCCAATCTAATGGAAGTGAAGTGAAATTCCTAAATTTGTGAGTTCCTTCAGTGGTCTGAGGAATGGACCGTCCTTCATTCACTAGCAACATTCCACAAACATTACTAAATACCCTGTTGGAAATTCAAAGATGAGTAAAACCCAGGGCTAAAGTAGTTCACAGCAGAGAGAAGGGAGGTAGAACCTGCTCATTTCCCACCAATTTCTTTTCCCTTTTTCTTTTCTAAAACAAGCAAACAAAACAACATCAACCAAAAAAACAAATAAACAAAAAAAAATTCAGAATTTTAGCTGAGCTAATGGCCCCCAGAAATAAGACTACATTTCCCGCTCTCTCTTGTAACTGGCTATGGCCACGTGACTGAGTGCTGGTCAATGAGATGTAAGCATTAAGTGGTGTGTGAGACTTCTGGGAAGTGTCTGTAAAGAGAAGGAACATATGAATGTTTTCGCCCATCACTCTCCTACCCTGCTTTCTGCTGGCTAGAAATCAAATTGCACCTCGTGGAGCTTGGGCAACGATCCTGGATCATGAAGTATAAGTACGAACTGAGGCTAGAAGAACAAGGTGGACGACGTTTTAGTACTAGACAAAATGGAGTGCTATACCATCCCCAGGCTTCATAGTTCTCATTTATAGAAGAGAGAAAACAAGTTTCTGTATTATATGCATGTGTGTGTTAGCTTTCTGCATAACAAACTACTTCAACTAAGTGGCTTCAAACAACAATTGTCAGGGGGTTCCCTGGCGGTCTAGTGGCTAGGTTTTGGTGCTCTCATTGCCGCGGCCTGGGTTCGCCTCCCGCTCAGGGAACCAAACAAAACAACTAGCGTTCTATTGAGTTCCTGATTCTACAGGTCAGCAGGGTGGTTGGAGAATCGGGCTGAAGCTGAATGGTCTAGTCTGACTTGACTTGTTCAGTTGGGGGACCACAGCTGGGATGGCACATCTTTGCTTCATCTGGTCTTATCCTGCAGTAGGTGAGCCCAAGCTTCTCCATGCGTCAGCCTCAGGGTTCAAAAACAAAGAGAATATGCAGGTGATTTTCAAGCCTCCGTTTGCATCACGTATGTTAATGTCCCATTGGTCTATGCAAGTCACCCAAAGGCATAGTTACATTGAAAGGCCATTATTGCAACAATCTCCATCATCTAAGCTACAGGTGTTTGGGGATTTTCTGTCACATACTCATACACCTGAGTCTAGACCTACCTTGTATAGGTAGGTGCTGGGTAACAAGCAGTCAAAGACTTTTATGTTCACATTCACCAACACATGAATATAAACAGCATTGGTAGTATTTTTCAATGCCCAAATCACAATGGTTTGAACCCTCACCATCTTATTTCTTCTTATCTCCTTATCAAAATAATTTTAGTGTTATTGAGTCTTAACTACTCAATAGGAAACAGAATTATAGTTTAAAACAATATTTCAAAAACATAAATAAGTCACTGACCTTTTTTGCTGTGGATTTTGTTTAAGGATGATCAAAAACAAGGCATTTTTAAAGTCTCATGAGCATTCACACTCCCAGGTAAGCATATCTTGGAGTCCTAAAATGGGGTCTGCACGAGGCCACCATATTGTCACTCCTGAGTCCTGTTTTGCCTATTCTGTCTCATCCTGCATGACGTCCACTGCTCAAGAAGCCATTTGAAGAGGGAGAAATTTTTTGGCCACTACTGAAAGTTCTTCATAAAATTGCCATTGCTGCATGGATGGTGCTGTCCTCCTAGTGTCCACCGGGATTCTCTGTTACTCGTACACGTCCAGGACGCAGGACTCCTGCCACTCCAGCATCTCTCCACCACGCCGCATTTCCTGGAACAGTGGGAGCTGGTCCAGGCCTGTCACGAGCAGGCACCACCTCAGCAGCAGTGACAGCTTAGTTCAGACATAGCCAGGAAGCATCTCTCCCCACCTCTTCCCAACAAAGCAAGAGCTGAGATGTGGTTCCATCGCAACCACACAGCAGTTGACATCTCCAATCAGGCCATTTGCTTCCCAGCCCAAACCATCTACTGGAGGTGTCTTCACAATTCTCCCCTAAGATCCATGGATGGCACCTGCTTTACATTCTGGTGTCTTAATCTAGAAAGTACACCTGGAGATTTTGTAAAACCAAGGCAACATTCTTCTCCAAAGGTGAAGTCACACCTCCATCTCACGGAAGACTGAAAACCACTCACAAGTCCAAAAGGACAGGCTTTCCAACTCCTCCTCGTGGGGTTTCTAAGTTTCAGAATCATGTCACAGCCAAAGTCCTGCTTTAATATCTGGAACAAAATGATTACTGTACAGTATGATAAGGGCTCAACCAGAAGCATGAGTGTGGTGTGAGGAGGGAGCATCCTCATTTTGAGACTCAGTTTCCTCATCTGTGAAGTTTCTGGCATCATCAACTTACAGAAGTTTAAAAGAGACAGTGCGTACAGAGTGCCTTCGCCAGAGCTTGGCTCTGAGTCCCCAGTCCCTGGGCACTGCTAGGAGTCATTATCATTGTCCTTCCGGCCAGTAGGACCCTTCCCATTTGCCAATCTCACAGGACAGCACAGACATTGGCTTTGGGAGCCAGAAATCCTTAACTTGGCTTTATTAGGAATTTAATTTAGTTACCTTGGTCATCATGTCTTTCAGGGCTAGATATCCAAGTAAAGCTGAATGTGTCTACTTTAACAAGTGAAGGCTGACCTACAAATAATGCCGTTGCTGTGGCTTTCCCAGTAGGACATTTGTTGCCTCTGGTCTGCACGTGATCAGCCACGGAAAGGGTAGGTGGAGAGGAATCGAAGACACCACACAGTTTTTCCCTCTTGTTTAATCTAATCCCATTTTCTCACTTGCAAATGTAGATCAAATTTCCTGATAGAATCTGGCTCCAGGCACCTGGTGTACAGTTGGTTTAAATTTCGTTTATTATATATAAATAAATGTCAGCAGAAACTCCAGTCAGGCAGAGCACAAGAAAGACGTGAGGTGGGTGCAGGCAGGGGAGATGAATGGGTGATTTGTCAACACATATCAAGGTAACCAGCTGGTTAGGGACATAAGAATTACTCATGAATTATTTTTTCCTGAATATTTATTTCATATACTCCAGAAGGCAGTGTAGCACAGCTGTTAAGTATGAGCCAGAAAACGGACTAGTTTAGAATCCAGGCCCTGTTACTTACTAATTATGGGATCTAGGCAAATGATTGAATATCGGTGTGCCTGCTTTCTTACCTGTAAAATTACCACCTCTGAACATTGGGCTGTGCAAGGATTACAGAAGAGACACAAGCAAAGCTCTCAGAAATGTTAGCTATTGCCATGTGATGGTTATGTGCTCGGCCCGAAGCCAGTCAGGGTTTCCAATGAGATAGTCAGTCCTTGACTTAAAGTGGTAGTAAGACAGCGAGAAGGAAATGGTCTCACTAGACAGGCAGTTCCACAAGGGCAAGGTTATTTGTTTTCGTTTTGTTTCCTATTATATTTCCAGGGCCTAGAATAATAGGAGAGGCTCAATACATTTTAGTTTAATAAATAAAATCCAACAATTCAGGAGCTATGCCACGTCATGCAGAATTCTGGTGGGGCACAAAGAAGGGGTGTTAATAAAATGATCATAAAATTAGTCAGTGAGATAGGTAAGGAAATAAAATATATGAAGAGCATGGAATTCTACCAGGCAATAGAGAGGTGTGAAAGAAGTTACGGTAAAGGTTTTAAAAACTAAGTGAAATGACTTCTCGTGACTCTTAATCCAAGTCATAAGAAAATTTGGGGATCTAATTCCCATGACCTCAAGACAGGGTTAGGGAGGTGAACCTGAGTCCTGAGTAGCGTCAGCCCAGAAGTACTGCCCAAGTTGCAGGCCAGAACATCTGACTCTGAAATTCAATCTGTAGCCCTAGTCTCAGGCCAAGGCCCTCATTTGGCTTGAGATGGTACATCTGTCTGTCCCCTGAAGTTGGGGAAGTGACTTTGTACTGAGGAAAGTTTATAATCAAGTACAGAGATGATAAAGTAAATGAAACCCGTGGGAGTAATCTTTTATGTGAAGTTTAGGGGTAAGTTTTATAATCATCATGAAAAATTCTGTGTAATGGTTATTTATAGTGTTTGAAACATTTGAGATAACCCAATATATTAACTGCATTACCTTAATTTGAAATGTTTAATTATTATTAAGTATCATCTTACTTTTAAAGTGCCTGAGTATTTAATTTTATAAACAGCATTCGACTGTCTAAAAGACTGCCATATTTTTAGGTCTTTTCAAGGCATTTTAGGTTTGTAACTAGAGCTTCCATGCTAAAGAAAGTTTTGTTTATCTTATCAGTAAATCAGCCTTTCTGGATGTCTCGCTTGATAGAATCATGCTTGAAAGAATCAAATACATTAGATTTGGGACTATAATTTAAAACACTTAAGGGGATTTAATTAACCATGATAGTTAAACGGATTAATTATTTAAGGAAATGTTATCTGTTAAAGTTAACTGAATATTAATTAAAGAATAAGTGACAGTGATGTTATTTTCACACAAAATAAATTAACTAGATTGGCACATTAAGTTTAAGTGCTTAAGAAAGAATTGTGTTTTAAACTTCTAACTTCACTAAATTAAATATCTGTGAAAACCAAAATTAATAATTTTTACTGCTTCATTAAGGCCGTTCTTTAGCGAAACTTTATTCCTGCAAGTGCTTGATGATGAAGAATCTAATGACTACTAGTATCTATCGTTTGGAACCGTCACCCTGAGTTGTGCTTAAAACACCAGCAATTTTACCCACCATTGCTTTTTATACCATGTGGACAAATGCCAACCCAGTAGTGACAGGATAAACCAAGCAATTCAAAACATTTCAGTACTACTTGTGTTTATTGCATTTGCATAAAGGAAGATCATTGATGATTTGCTGGTGCTGAACCTGAACGAATACAAGCAAAACTGCAAGTAGAAGCACCTATGAAGATGTCTCCATTTTAAGGCAAAAGTCGGTTTTTTGTTTACAGCTAAGTCTTCACTGTGAGTGACGGAATCACTGAAATGTGGCAGGTCTGTGTTTTCTTTCCCTGACTTTTCATCCAGCAGGCACTCGGCAATGTCAGCTGTACAAGGTTTTATTAGTCTGTTATTGCGTGCCCTTTTCCGGACAATGCAGGGTGGTAATTTGCCTTGCAAATTGCTTCAGGAGCTTTTTTATTTTTAGTTTGAAAAGCTGTAACAAGCAATTATTGGATTTTAAAGAGCTCATTATGTCTAGGTTTAAAAGATTTAATTCATTTATTTTACACTCTGTAGGTCTAGCTCCAATACAATGCTGCAATGTTGGGGTCACCATATACTATTATAAAATGCTCTGTTGCATAAAAAAATCAAGATAATTACTAACATTTCTTAATGCATAGGAAAAAATCGCTTTTGCATATTTTTTTCTGATTTACAATGTTGCCAGTGTCTTTGGAGTGGATTCCTCCCCTCCATGAGTCCGAGAACTCGTTCATGTGCCAGTTTCACCTTTTTCTTAACTCTTAGACACAGGCGGTGTAGCTGGGTTGAGAAAGTGACCCTTCTTATCTCTCCTTTTATAGCCCACAATACACCTTAAATATAACAAAAGTATATTTCAACTAAACTTTTAGACTAACATAATGCATTCTAAAATAATAGTTTTAGATATTTAAAAAAATTGAAAAGTTTAGAAAAAACTAAATATTTTGCAAAACGAGACAAAAGGAAAACTGTGCTTCTTCCTGTGTCCTCCCGTAGGTACGAGGAACACTTTGGACAGTCACAATTCCTTTCTTAGTCCCTGAAAGTCCCAAGAGTCACGTCTGTGTTGGATCACCTCCGTGCCTCTTGGACTGGAGATGATCCGACTCCAGCTCTCATTCTTACACGTCCAGTCAGCATTTCATCCCTGCAGAACACTCAATTATCTTTCTCTCCAACAAATGCACTCCAAGGGTGCAGGCCATCCCAGCACAGCCCTTCTTGTCATTCCAGTCTCGAAATGAGCCCCTAGTTAGGCTTCCCCCTTTTAAATTCCTCAGGACACTAGTTAGCCTTTCTGTGTGACCCCGTTGAAGTACTTGCCCCTAGGCTTGAGTGAAGCGATTCTCATTATTCCCCCAACACTCAGAACATGACTGTTTTCTCTAAGTATTTGCCCATTTATTCATTCCTAACAGTAACAACATAGATTTTTAAAAATTCCTGCTTTCATGGAGCTCAATATTTTAATGCACAGGACTAGATAAGTTCCAGAAAATAAAATTCTTCCCTAATCTCTTACTACTCTCCTTGGCCGTTCTGACCTGTTTTACAGGCTAGAGATGTGTGCTGAGCTGAGTTGCTGGACCAATTTTCTGACACCTTCCGTGAAAATTCTTTAAGATGTTCTGACACATTACTTTGGAAGATGGAATCCATTATCTTGGTGCCTCAGCTAAACTAAAATAAGAACAGCCCCATTTTTAATATCCTGTTTAAGTTTTATCTAACACATTACCTGAAACAGTCTCCCAAGCTGAGCTATTAGAAAGTCAAGTAATACACTTAATAAAGTTATTTCTTCCAAGTCTAGGAACCAACATCTTTGCTGTCATCAGCACCTTCATTATTACCCCGACTTCATTTACAGAACTCTTCACCCAACTTCTCCAAACTGCCGAATAGGGCTGGGGCAAGGGGTGACAGGAGGAAGCCTGGCCCTCATGAGGGTGCTGTGATTTCATTCCTTAAACCCTCCTCTGTTTCAAATGCAGCAGTGGCAGATAAAGTAAATACATATTAATTATAAAGGTAAAGCACTTCAAAAATATTTCCATAGACATGAAATTGAGCAGATAAATGATAATGGAGCAATAAGTGGAGGCAGAGTGTAAATTTGCTGAGCTGTGATTCTAGAGATGCTTGGAAAGTTGACACTTGCCCCCACCCCTCCACCAACAGTTAAATGAAGCACTAAATACCCCACAAGGGGTAGGGACAGGGGCCAGCATATTATATGAACTGAGGATGTCATTTTACTTGACCCACAGGGTTAGACTTAAAAAATCTGGACCAGGACCAGAGCTTGTATTAATAATAAGTGGTTTAAAGAAAAATTGATGCTAACTGGGCCCAGGCTAAGATATCTATCTACTAGTTCAGTGATTAAATTTTGAATAGTCCCAATATCATCACAAGAAGAAATATGATATGGAAAATAAAAAAAGCAGCAAAAGATACTAGTAAATGTAAATAATTTTTAACTTTTTAAAAATACGTATTTTTGTTATAAAGCTATAGAACTAAAATTCAAGACAACAACAACAACAGTAAGAAGAACAAGCAGTTAAAACAAGCTAAGATCTTTATTTAGTTTGAAAGGAAGATACAAATAGAAAGGAAATAAGTTTAGACTTGGTAAAAAAATATATAATTATCTATAAATGTTAAATATTAAAAGGTAAATATTGAAAGAATAGAAAATAGAATCTATTGATTTGAAACCAGATTTTAAAAGGGAGAAAAATATCATCACTTCAACAGAGATTTTACACAATGATAGTGTAAAAGGACTGACAGTTTCTGTCTGCAAAAAAAAAAAAGTAAATAGAGCACTGGCTAAAACTGTCAAAAACAACAATTTCAGAGCAGTGAAAATAAAATAAAATAAATTGAGAAAAAATTATTTGTGAAAAACAGTTAGAGCTTTTTGTAATAACTGTAAGAGTCTTTGGCTTTCTTGCCTGGGACTGCTGTCATCCGGTTCCCTGTCCCATCCCAAACTCATTAGGCAAAACTATAGCTGTACCAGGCTGGTGCAAAGTAGGGTGGGGGTGGGGGGGGTGGGAGGGATTCTACTTGGTGTGAGGGTCGAGTACAAAACCCCATAATTGTGCCTGCTCATAGTGGCAGGCTCTGTGGGGAAACAGACAGGGAAAGCCCCCCGCTTTGTTAGCCTAAGGCTATTGTCCCATTGGAGTGAGCAGTGGACCAGCCAAAAACTCAAAATTGTTAAAAAACTTGAGCTAACACATATAGAAAACTCGACCTAAGAACAGCAGAAACACATTTGTTTGTTCCAGTGCACATTTTTCTAGTGGAATGTTTTCCACCATACACTATAGGCCAGGCCATAAAATAAGTCCGAATAAAATTTTAAAGAATCTAAATCATACAAAATGTGCTTTCTGACTGCAAAAAATTATATTAGAAATCAACAATAGAAAGAAACCTAGAAAAACCCCTAAATATCAGGTAATTAAACAAGATATTTACGAATAACCTTGGGTTAAAGAAGAAATTGCAAGGATAAAAATTTAAATACCTTAAACCACATGAAAATAAACAGCAATCTATCCTAATGATTTGGACGCTTTTAACTCAGGTTTCAGATGGAGATTTATACCTTTAATGCTTATTACAAAGGAAAAAGAATCCAAAATCAATAATCAAAGCAAATCAAGGAAGAATAAATTAATGAAATAAAAAGCAGAAATATAATAGGAAAAATGAATGAAACTAAAGGTCAATGTTTTGCTTGAATCAATAAAATTGATAAATCTTCAGCTATATTGACAAAGAAAAAATAAAGAAGCACAAATTATTAAAATCAGAAATGAAATTACAGAACCCACAGAAATTAAAAGGATTATAATAAAATATTATTATTAACTTTATGCCAGTAAATTTAACAAAGTAGATGAATTAGCCAGATTCCTAGAAAGACACAAATGACCAATTCAAGAAGTTAAGTAAAAAAGAAAAGATATAAAGGAAAAAGTATAGTCAACAAAAAAGGTTAGAAATAGCCAAATATAGAAGGAATGATGATAATATAAATGAATTAAATAAATTTATTAAAAGACAAAATTTAAAGTTGGATTTTTAAAAACAAAAATCCATTTATGTGTTGGTTGCAGGAGTCATGACTCAACAAAATGATAGAAAATGATTAAATTTAAAGGGACAAAAGAAGACACACTGCAAATATAAAAATCAAAATCAAAGTGGTATACAAAAAAAACAAAAAGCAAAAGCAAACTGATATATGAAGGTTGTCCAGAAAAAAATCCAACCATAAATGCCTCAATTTTTCATATTACATGGCTGGATACTTTCCGGACAGCCATCCTACAAATATTACTATCAGATAAAGTAGACTTTGAGTGAAGATTTAATAGCGATGAGAGGATCAATGCACAAAATGAAGTCTACCAAAAAGCTGTAACAATTATGCTTTTGTACATACTTTGTACTAATTTAGAAAATCTTGCACTATCTTTATATTTTAAAGCTATTTTTATAAATTTTCTTCTAATAATTGTGGTTTATTTTTATAATTAAAACTTTAATATATGAAGACCTTGTTTTTTTAATTGTAAGAATAAAGTACAAAGTTGATTATATTAAATATTTTTAAAAAAGAGTAACACCATTAATTGACTAATTTATTGTAATGATTATCATATTCTGAGGTCTGATAGATGACTAAATCTGTTTACAGTAGTTATATTCTGTTTTATTTATATATTTGTATATATCCAAACTCATACTACACTGTCTTAATGAATCTAATTCTGTGTCTCTTTTGTTTAACTGGCAATGACACAGCTCAGAGCATGTTTTAAATATTTAGTACATTTATTGAGTAGTTGTGTACTCCCTGTTTTGTTTTTGTTTTATTTTAAAAATAAATTGGGCACCATTGTCCATTTAAAATAACCAGGAGTCCTGAGAAAATGACTGACCCCAGGGCTGGACAGAGAAGGTTCAGGTTGAGCCTGGAACATCTTGTTACCTTACAGAGAAAAGTCATGCTTCAAAGTAATGGGACGTGTCAAATGAACATGGGAGCCCACTTAATCTGGGAGTAAATGCACATCAAATAAATAATGATATGAACAGATTTAACTCCGATGAGTAAAATAATAATTCAAGTTCATGCTAATATGAATAAATACATAGATAAATAAATAGAGGAGAAAGAGAACAGTTTTCTAATAGTACCATGCCAACCAGTAAATGTACAATGAATAATGGAGTTAGACTCCTACCATTGGGCAAGCATCATAGTAATAATGAATTCAAGCAAGAATTATGTTTTAAAAAGGAAAAAAAGAAATAAAAAAACAGATGACAAAAAAGAAGAAAAAGGAAGAAGAAGTATCAATGAATGCTAAAACTAGCTGGTAAAATACAGATGAGGAACAGGGTATTTACATGGCATCAAAGTATCTCCCTACAAAATACTTATAACTACAATGGGGAATTGCAAAGGGGAAAATAGTCACCTTACAGTGGAGAAACCTGACAAACACCATCTTATTCAAGTGATCAAGGTTAGCATCACAAGTAATCGAATGTACTGACCTCTACGCCTTTTGGTATGATGCACTGCAAACACCCCAATATCACTTACCTGGTGATCCCACCAAAGATGCAAAATCTGAATTTAATCATGAAAGAACATCAGGTCAACCTGAACTGGAAAACACCCTACAAAAGACCTGCAGGCTTCAAAAACATCAAGGTCACGAAAGACTAAGGAAAACAGAAGAACCGTTTCAGATTGAAGGAGATTCAAGAGATAGGACGATGCAATGTGTAATCATGGATTGAATTCTTTAACATTATTTTTCTGTTACTATCTTGGATATTATTAAGATAATGAGGTGGGAGAGGAGGGGGGGAAGCTAAATATAAGGTGATGGAAAGAGAAGTCACATTAGGTGGTGAACTTATTATACATCAAGGTGACAATGCACTGTAGAATTGTATGCCTGAAACCTATGTAATCCTTGCTAACAGATGTCACCCCAATAAGTCTAACAATAAAAATGAATTAAAAAAAAAAGATAATGAGCAAATGTTGAATAATGAATATAGATTAGATAACACTATTGTCTTTTGTTAATATCCTGATTTTGACAATTGTATGGTAATTATGTAAGAGAATGTCCTTGTTCTTAGAAATTACACACTTAAGTATTTCGGGGCAAAAGGGCAGAATGTCTGCAACTTAGTCTCAAATATACAAGAGCTGTTCAGAAAGTATCTAGCCATGTACTGTGACAAATAGAGACATTTTATGGCTGTATTTTCCCCAGACAGCCCTTGTATATGTAAAAGCAAGTGTCATAAATGTTAAAATTTGGGGAATTTGAATGAAGATCACCCGGGAGTTCCTTGTATTGCTTTTGAAACTTTTCTGTAAGTTTGAAAATATTACAAAATGAAAAGTTATCCAAATATAAATCGTGCATTTTCTTCCCTAAAAATCATCAGCTTTTTAAAATGTGAGCCTTAATTATGTTTTCTTGATGTCACTCTTTGGTTTATTCTTTTGGCATCTATTTTGTGCTAAAGTGCTAAGAACATAGAGATGAACTAAAAACAATTTAGCCTTGCCCATGTGAAGTTTACAATCCAGCAAGGAAAACAACTATGGTACAAATAATTGCATAAATATAGTTATTAAGTGATTCATTCCCAAAACAACACACATACTTCACAAAGTCTCATTTATGTGCATAATTCCTTCCTTATGAAAATACAGATGCAATCTCACACTTTCTTTCTGAATGCCCTTTCTGTCTCACAATAGAGCTACAACCACAGGAAGCCATTAGGAGTCCACCCAACTGACTGGTCCTTTCACTGTGTGCTTCTGTTGGAGGGACAGGGATTTCAGAGGGGACCGGTGGCGGTGGTGGTGGTGGTGATGGTAATGATTTTTTTTTTTTTTTTGTAAGGTTAAAGACTTTCCATCTTGAAAAGCAATAAAGGCTGCTGTAGAAGCAGGACACATTTTCAAACCTCCTGTTCATTACGGAGATACGCATCTAAGGAACTTCGAGCCATGTACTGGATGACTTTTTTGAAATTCAAACAAAAAGGAGTTTGTTACAGAGCTCATCAGGGCAGTTCTGAAAGCTTCATTACTTCTAGCCAATTAATTCATCAGTCACTTCCTGATATTCTGAAACGATGAAATTTGAAAGCAGCCACTTTTAACCTTGGGTGAAATTTTAAATGCTGTAAGTTTTAAGATGTACCAATTGCCATTTATAAAAACAGTCACAGGATGTGAAGTATAGCATAGAGAATATAGTCAATAATATTATAATAATATTGCATGGTACTAGGTGGGTATTAGGCTTATTAGGGTGATCAATTTGTAGGTTATATAAATGTCTATGTTGTATACCTGAAACTAATATAACATTACATGTCAATTGAAAATTGTTTTAAATCATAAAATAAATAAAATGCTATGATTTCAACTGATGTAACCTAAGCTAACCTTTTCGTCATTTATAAAAATGCAAAGCAGAAGTCTGGGCCCAGGTCTGAGATGAATGAATAATTTGCAATAATACTGTTGTTTGTGCAATGTTTGGAATGAGGAGTTTTGACATTCCCAGGAGATATTAAGGATCTAGTGATAAATAGAATTAGACCAGGTGCTTCTCCTGGCTGGGGGCCCGAGGCACAAAACCGGGGGGATATCAATAAGGCCATTTGGGAAGACATCCAAAATTCTCCAACTCAACTTGTCCAATGTAATTATAGCTCCCCGGTGAGGGCGTGGGGGAATGAGAAGGTGTGGTGTGGGGGATGGGAAGGAGAAACTGTCAAGAACCTTCCCTTCTGCCATTGTTGACCTTGTTAATTGCTGTGGCTACTAGTGGTCCTCCAACCTGTGTCTGGGGTGTGTCTCCTCCCTAGAGTGCTGCCTCCCAGCTCAGACCTGGCCCTACACCATGGCTGTTACACATTCAAAGCCATTCTTGAAGCAGTTAGTGCTGCCACCTCTCTTCCTGGATCAGCCACCACACATAGTTTTTGGCTTTTACATGCAGGTGTTTCTCCATTTTTAGAAAACTGGACAGGAAATACCTCAGCCCACAGGCTAATAAATCGAGAAATGAGGCTCTGTTCTATAAACTGACTTCTCAGAAAATCCTTCTGAAAACTGAGCTTTCCTGATAAGCAGAGGCAGGTTTACTGTGAAGTTGACCAAGCTCAAGCTACGAGGTCTCTCTCATTTACACAGGCCTACCAAGGCCCTGGGAGGATCCCTAGCAATGTGTTTATATGGCCATATGTATTTTTACAAATTTGCAAAAGCACAATATTTTAACCGTTACTGTCTCTTTTCATTGCAACTCACCTCCCCCATACCACTTCCTCTTGTGTTGGGGGTGTCTGAGAGTAATTTTAAGATCCAGGTAAAGAAAGAATGAGGAGTCTAAATCATGTAGTCTGGGTTTAGTGGGACATTTTTACATGGCTCAGATTCACTATGGGGAATAGTTTAGGAATTGCTGGACATCCTGGTATAGAAATGGCTCTCAGGAGCCTCCCTGCCAACCACGTGCCAGCCCCCGCAGGACAGGAAAGGGCAAAGCTCCTAAGTATGTGAGTAATGGAGGAGAAGCATGCTGGAAGAAAGACTGGCCGGAAGAGGCTTTCTTTTCACTGAGGGCCTGGCCCAGCCAAGTCTCACTTCCGCTACCTCCACAGGCCCTACTCTTCCGGGCGTGGAGTTTTAGGAACTGCTCTCTGCTCTAGGAGGCAGGGCGCCCCTTTGCCTGTGGTGACTGCTACTGCACTTGCACTGGACCAAGGTGCAATTAGTCACCCGTGCATTCTGGCTCTCAGCCCATTCTCTGTGCTTTAGTAGATCCATTTCTGAAAAACAAAGCTTTTGTAAATCAAATATTTAAATATCTCGGAGGATCTCTGTATTAAGAAAAATCTCAGGAAGAATCTTTATATAAAATGGATACTTGTTTCCAAACAATTCTGTTCCACATTTTAGGGTTACAAACAATGGGTAATATACTTTGGACACTTGGCGTCAGGCACTGTGCTACGTATATTTAATGTGCATTATTTAATCTTCATATTAACCCAATGAGGGAGTCACTGTAATTATTCCAGTTTTAAAGATGAGCCAATCGAAGCTTATTGGGTAATTTGCCAAGGGCTTGCCAGTTTTGAAGAGGTAGAATCAGCCCTCAAATGTTCATTTGAATTTTAGAAATAGCTTTTCATTTTATTTTACTGTTTTATAATTATGTGAACATAGTTCTAAAGTCAAATCTATAAAAATAGTCTCTATTCTTTTCCTCTCCATGCTATTTCATTTTTCTCTCATAGGTAACTCCTTTTTTGTGGTTTATCTTTCTAGTTTTATACACACACACACACACACACACACACACACACACAATCTTCCTTAGGTAAACAGCAACATTCTCTACACGTTTCTCAATTTTGCCATTTTGAAGAAAAAAATAAAACCAAATGATGTACTTGGACCTAATTGTGTGGAGTTGAAAACTTATAAAAATTATTCCAAAGTGACTTGAAAACACAGTTATTTGACTGCTTAATGACTTTGGAAGACACCAGAAAACTATTTGATTATTTGGAACACTAGTAAATTAAAGGAAAAAAATAAAAAATTATTCTACCAATTCTACAAGAAATGTATTTTAATATTCAAATATATATACAAGGGAGGACCCCAAAACTGGAATTATCTTCTGAAGGGCAGATGGGCCCCTTGTAGGTCAGGCTCCCCCCGCTAGGTGAGTGCTCTAGGAGCCCATCTGCACCAGTGCACCAGCTGGCGTTGCTGAGAGACTGCATTCAGCTTCAGTAAAATTGTTTTTGGAGATTCTTTCGACACATTGCCCATTTCATGATGGGTCATTCACATGAATAACATGGTGCATAACAATGCACCTGCCCGCACCATGCTGAGTGTTCAGCAGTTTTTGACCAAAAAGTGGCATGATCCCTCTGCCCTACCCTCCCTATTCACATGATCGTGTCCTGAGTGGCTTTTTTTTTGTTTCCCCAGATGAAAAAACATACTCAAAGGGAAACGTTTTGCCAGCGTAGAAGAGGGAAAACAGAAAATGGCAGACACACGAAAAGGCATGAAAATTGAAGAGTCCAAAAGCTGTTTTGAGCAGTGGGAAACGTGCCTCGATAGGTGTGTTACATCAAATGGAGAGTACTTTGAAGGAAACTAAAGTTTAAACATGTAAGAATAAATACACAATTTTTTTATAAATAAATTCCATTTCGGGGGTCTCCCTCGTATATAAACTATGCAAACTGTTGATAAGTTTGTCTGCATAGAAATATTTCAGCTACTATAAGAAGGAATGATAGAACCAAAGAATCACTGCTTTGCAACCCTAATGAAGTCCTCTTATGTTGGAACGATCATCAAAAGCTACTAACATCACAAAAAATGCACACTTTTTTGTTCAAATTTGTGAAGGAAAAAATAAGAGTGTGAATGATACATGAGTAGTACTAATTCCATATCTATGTAAATGTTTTTAATTCTTTTATTTATGCTTATGAGTTAAAAGTGTAACTCTACAAATCAATAATGATATCCATATACAAAATACTACCCTGGAATACAATAATAGGTTTTTCTTCATTTAAAAAAATTTATACATAACTTTTCTTTTACCTTATATCTGTTCTTATGTTTTGTAATTATTTGTTACATAAAATTTCTTATACCATAATATGTTAAAAAATAAATGCTAAAACTCCTTCATAATACAAAAAACAAGTACCTAAATATAAACAAAAATTTGAATTAAAAATCAAAATGAAAAATATTTTTCCCTGTAAGTTTGGGCCAAAAACATGGATATGCATTACACATGGGAGCACATTGTACACAGCAAAATATATTATTTCTGGAAACTAGTTGGAAGAATGAGAGCTGGTTCTCCAACCAATCCTTTGAAATAATTAACCAGAATACAAAAGGCTAAAAATTCCTGGGAATTTAGCTTCTCTGAAAGAAAAGCTAGAGGAGAGCTCCCAGTCATTTTAATTTCAATTTTTAAAATTTAAGTTGCTCCCGCTTCTCCCAAATCAATGATTTGTAGACAAAGAAGAGGTACAATTCCTAACTGGGCAGGTCATGATGGGTGCTGCCCCAGGCATATAACTTCTTTAGTAAATGGTTTGTCTTTGCCTTAAGCAACAAGTATGTATTGTTCTTGTTCTTACTGTAGAGAATTTTTATAAAAATTTATTTGAGCCAAACAGAAAACAAGATCTCAACAGACATGGAAAAAATGTTTCTTGGAATGACAGTTTGCAGCTTCTTTTATGCAATTGGAATTCAGGAGGGGATGCAAAGAACTTGAAGTGAACGTGAGAGAAAGCAAGGTGGGGATGGGACTGCAGGACAGTTAACAAGATCATGTGCTCTCTTGATGGTGTTTATTCTTATTTCAAAGGTGTGATAGCCCAGATGCACAGAAACAATGAACAGGGCTTGCTTAAAGCAAAAATAAGCTTTTCACTAAACAAAGTTTTATGCTTAGGGCATGACTACCTACCAAGACCCGCTCAGTTAGGAATTTATGATCAGATCACCCTGTGAGGTTACTTTTCTTTGAACCCTCTTTTTTGTGTTAAATTTATTGGGGTGACATTGGTTAGTACAAATTACATAGATTCAAAGAGTATAATTCTATAGTACATCATCTATGTGTTGGATTATGTTGAACCCCTTTTTTTGGACCAGAGATTCTTGTGGGGAGGAAAGCAGCACCATGTTCTGTTTCAGGAGACTTTGGAATCTCTTTTTCTGAACATCTTTAGAAATAGTGCTGATAGGTATGAGGAAAAATAACACTGGAGAAAGGAAATAGAGATGTTAAGACCGATGAGGTTAAATAAAAACCCTAAAGTCCTGAATTTGAAATGGAAGTATCAGTATAAATTCATGATAATTTTTTATTTAAAAAACAAAACAACAACAACAAGAAAACCATTTCCTAGCTCTGTCCATGTAAAAGGCTTAGAAGCAAATTACCAACCCAGTAAAATGAGCACACATAGTACTCTGATGGTGATGTCTACATCCTATTTCCACCAAAAGGAACCAGGACTCTGGAGAAATGACTGATTTCAAACCTGGGACAGAGAAATTATAAGATGAGCTTGGATCATGTTGCCATAGAGAAAGCAAGGAACCTATCAAAGACCACTAGGATTGTGTCAGAAGGACTCGGGAGCTAACTTAAAGAGGGTCTCTGCCTCAAACCTATGTAATCCTTGCTAACAGGTGTCACCCCAATAAGTCTAACAATAAAAATAAATTTAAAAAAATAAATCACTTTGTAAGTTATATAAGTGTCTAACCATTATGCCACACACTTGAAATGAATATAATACTGAACATCAACTGTAATTGGAAATTTTTAAAAAAGGAGGATCCCACCAGTCAAAGATGAAACAACTTAAACACCAATAAGAATAATCACTGCAATGTTTTGAAACCATCAAACATATATTAAAAATCCATGAACTTCTTATGATACATTTAAATTGTCACTGGTCAATGAAATACATTGGTAATGTTTGGAGGATACTAGTGAACCAACTTTATATTTTGAAAATCAGGAAAAGTATCAAGCAATTAGCCTGAAATGTAATCTGTATTTCAACCAAGTAGTAGATAAAAAGTTTCTCTTTATAGAGTATTTCAGTGAAGTACATTGTAAAGAAATTATACAATTGACTTACCACAAAATTCCATTTCCTAATGGATCTATTAGCTGTTTACTATCACACATACAAAAAGAGCCAACCAGACATTATTCATGTCCAAATGGATAATGTCTATATAATACTCTTGCCTCAAACAACTCAAATTGGAATCCAGGTCTCTAGATCTAACTACAAATTTACAGTACATACAAGGATCAGAGAAAGATGAAACTAGTAAAACACAGACTGTGTTGGAAAAATCTGTAAGACCCTGCCCAGTTTTTCCAATGACTAAATTGCAAGGAAAAGGGGGAAAAGGAGAAAAGAGTGACCTTTAGATTAAAATAAACTTAAATGTATCAATTGTACAGTATATGGATTTTATTTGGATCCTGAGTCTAATTAAAAATAGTGAACAATTATAAGACAGGGAATGTGAACTGACTGGCTATGTATAATGTTACTATGAACTTAACTTTTAAAAGTGTATGAATGGTTTGGGTTATGTTAAAAATTAATTCTTATATTTTAAAGATTCACACATGTTTATTTAAAAAATAATCCCATGCCTGAGATTTGCTTCGAAACAACCTACTTTGGTAGAATGAAAGGTATAGAAGAAATCAGAGGGGTCATAAGTTGATAATTATTAAGTACGATGATGGTTACATTATGAACTTAATTGTTATGCTCTGCCCTCTACTTTTGTATACAATAATACTTTTCCATAAAAAAAGGACTGATCCTTCCCTCTCTTGTAAGGGGTCACCTTGGACATTCTTGAAGGTGGCCAGGAAAGTCCTCTTTGTTCCTGTCCCTGTGAAATGAGGTATACAACGAAGTGGCAGAAGAAGATGACCCTGTTCTAGCCCTTACACCATACTGAGGTCTTTAGATAGTGAATCAAATGAACATTCAAAACTAACTTTTCCCAACATCAAGTTATTGCAGTTACCTGAGGTGGGGGTTGGGGGCCACAAGAGGATCAAGATGTCAGACTCCAGAAAACAAGCATTTTTGACCCTCGACATCATTTAAAACTCAAACCATCCTCACATTTCCTTTGGAAGCCAGAAAGACGATCCTGGGCTTTTGGCCAGCACCTCCCCTTTTCAAGATTGGCCTCTTTCCTCTCATTTCTTTAAACAATGGAGAAGAGCAGAAAAACTTAGAAAACATTACGCATCATTAACAAAAATAAAATACAAACATACTGTGTCAGGTCTTCATAGACAATGTAGCCAGAACCTCATTTTCTTTGCAGATAAGTAGGAGAATCTTTGTTAGATACTCAGCCTGGCACAATGGGGCGAAAACAGGATAAACTGTTGCTAGGTCGTAAATAGATCTCAGTCGCTTGGCCCACCCTGCCTTGAGTTCCAATGTGAAATGACAGGGCCAATATCCTAGATCTCAGAGGTTTTCAAAATTTCCTTCTTCACACAGCCCTGGAATTCCTCATATGTCCAGGAAAAATAGAAACCAAACCAAATTCATGACAAATGACTTCTTCTTATACTTGAAATAAAACAAAGCATTTTTCTCAACAGGAAGAGTAACAAACCCAAAGTCACCAAAACTCTTTCCCTCACTTGCTGAGCTGCATGTCTTTGTTCTGCACACTGATTCCTGATCCCTGGAGCCTTTTCATTAATTTGTTGGTGGATTTATACCAAATGTGATTCCCATCTTCTCCAGTAAACCTTCAGTCACTCATGAAAACCAAGGTATAGGCTGAGGAAGTTGCAGTTAGAAACAAAAATGAGTTAATACCAGCCAAAAAGTATTGGGGAAGCACACTAAACTGTCTTCATGCTTTCTTTCTTTTAATGCTTCCACAGCCCTCCAAGGTGGCTGCTCTTATTTCCTTAATTTCACAGTCGAAGAAACTGAAGTTTCAAGGGGTTGCAACTATTAAGAGGCTGAGCTTTGACTTTAAAAAAATTTTGTTTTACTCGAAAGCTCAAGCTTATAATCACCACGATAAACCTCTTTTATCAGGAAGCTTTGGAAGGACTTAGGTATTTATGTTAAAAGTAACAGAACTGTGTAGGAGAGATGCCAAGGAAGCAAGATGTGATAAGAAAGGGTGCAGGCCGCCACATCTGGTTGTGCATGTTGTGCACACACAACTCAAGGGTTGCCATTCATGTTATAGTTTGTGGGAACGGTGCCCTGAAGTTGTGCTGGGCACCACCTGCATGGCTATATGGGCTTTGAAGTTTAAATAAGCTGCTATGATCGTTGATATTGGATAAGTTGCTTCATTTCTCTAAGCTTCGACTTTATCACAACTGGGATTGCCAATAAACTCAGAACAGACAATGCTGCTAAGATAACTGCTACCCCAGTGGCTATTACAGGGGTTATGAAGGCAGAGTTTGTAAGTATGGTACCCACAAAACAACTTCTCCCAGAATGCTCTTCCTGGCGGTAAGGATCACTTTGAATTGTGTTGGACGAGCTGCTTCTCCTTTCAAACTTCTAAATGCAGGAGCGTTGAAATCTCAGTTTTCGGGCATCTCCTTCACCTCTACTCATTCTCCAGGGGATCGCATCTAGGACCATTGGTCCAATGCCATCCAAATATGATAACTCTGAAATTCTGTCTCCAGACCTATTTTCTCCTCTAACTCCAAACTCTATATTCATCTTGACATCCCCACTTGGGCATCTAATAGGATCCTGAAACTTAACATAATAAAAAACACACACACAAGAACAGAAGCAAAAACGAACAACTAAAACTATACGAGCATTAAACAAAAAGCTCTGCACAACAAAAGCAACTATCAACAAAATGAAAAGATGACCCATGGAATGGAAGAAAATATTTGCAAATCATATATGTGATAAATATCAGGAATATATAAGGAACTCGTACAAGACAATAGCAAAGAATAATAACAAATGATTTAAAATGGGCAAAGGATCATAAGAGACATTTGTCAAAAAAGACATATAAATAATGGTCAACATCACTAATCACCAGGAAGATGCAAATTAAAGCCACAAGATATCACTTCATTAATGTTAAAATGGCTATTATCAAAAAGACAAGAGATGACAAGTGCAAGTGAGGATGTAAAGACAAGGGAACTCTTGTACACTGTTCATGGGAATATAAACTGCTGCAGCCACTATGAAGAACAAGGAGATTGCTCAAAAAATTGAACATAGAACTACCATCTGATCTATTAATAGCAATCTCACTTCTGGGTATTTAATCCAAAGAAAACAAAATCACTATCTCTGAAGAGATAGCTGCACACATTATGTTCATTATTTTCATTGCAGCATTATTCACAATAGCCAAGAAATGGAAACAACCAAAGTAACCATCAACAGAAGAATGGATAAAGAAATGTGACGTACACACACACACACACACACACACACACAATGGAATATTACTCAGCCATAAAAGAAGGAAATCCTGCCATTTGGGACAACCTGGATAGACCTTGAGGACATTATGCTAAGTAAAATAATTCAGACAGAGAAAGACAAATACTGTATTATCTCACTTGCTAAGAGAGTGTATCTTAAAAATCATCATCACACACACAAAAAGGTAACTGTGAGGTGATGGATATGAACTAACCTTATTGTGGCAATCACTTTGCAATATATACATATTTAAATATATAAGCTATACCACATTGTATAGCTTAAATGTTATACATCAATTGTATCTCAATAAAGCTGGAGAAAAGTAATAAACTCAGTCAAGTTAAAAAAAAAAGGTATCCTTCCACCCCTAACCTGTTCTTCCCCCAGTCTCCCCCAAGTCTGCAGAAAGGTCCCAGCATTCACCCAGCTGCTGAAGTAGAAAGCAAGTCTTCCTGGCTGACCTGCAGTATTTATCCTTACGTTGTGACCTAGTCTCCCTACTTCTGCTTGCTGCTTTTGCATGTGTGTGTGTGTGTGTGTGTGTGTGTGTGTGTGTGTGTTCATGAGTTTCATGAGTTGTATCTGTTATTCACCCAGAGAAATTGTTTTGTCTTTCAATATGTGGAATCTGCTTTTCCTTTCAAAGTATCTCCAGGGGTGAGCCTAAAAACTGCTTTTATTGATCTCAATCTCAAACCATCACAAGCACTTAATCTCAGTCCTGCCTTCACCATAAGTATCTTTAAGGGTTTATCTCTTCTCATACCCTCGTCTTCCTCCAAGCCACTCACTATTCCACCCTCCGTATTCTCACCACCCAGCACCGTACTGGCACTTCTCCTGACAAGGCCACCAGTAACTCCTAACGGCCAAATCCAAAGGATCATCTTTACACCTGCTCGTCTTGGACCTCTTAGCTCACTGGAAATTGCTGGTCTCTCCCACCACTGTGGATCCTGTGGCCCCTGCTCCCTGCATTGCTCCCACCAATCTGTCCAAAAGGTGTCACACTTCTTTGGTGACTCTCCTAGAAGACTCCACCCTTAATCCTTCTCTCTTCTCTGTCTACTATGCCAATAGTTCTTAAACTTTTTTTTCAAATATACCTTTGAAAATATGCTGAAAATTAGGCAACACTCTTCCCTGAAAAAAAAAAAAAAACTTCCTATATTTATGGAATTTAAGTAATTTCAAGAGGCTCTTTCACACTGGGAAGCCAAATTAGACCCTCTGCTCTATTTTCTCAACCTGGGAGATGCCCAACCTTCCCCAGGCTTCAGGTCTGACCTTTAGGTTGACGGCTTTCAAATGTGTATCTTGAGCAGCACTCACTCTGCAAAACCCTAATCTTGCATCCCCAATTTCCAAGTAGAACCTCTCCATTTATCCCAAAGCACCTTATGCCCAAGGTATCCAAATCTGGCCTGAAATCTCACAGCCTCTGTCTGACTTCTCCTCCAGGGGAGAATGATGGTACCATTCACCCCAAACACCAAACAGGACCCTGCTCGTCCTCTCCCCTCGTTGTGGCTTCCCAGGTTCCAGCCCTTCTCCTCTCTTACTTGGATTACTGGAGGAGTCTTCTACTTGGTCTGCGTGTCTGCCACATGGCCATGTCCAAAGCTACCCTCCATGCCACACCCCCTGCATTGCTTACGGCAGTACCTCCCCAGGCCTGCTTCCAAGGACACAAAATCTCTGTGATACAATGGCGTTATATGAACAAAAAAAGTTCTCATGGTCAATTACATTGGAGAAAAGAGTAAAAATTAGGTTTAATTACTTCCCAGTCTTCGACATGCTAAAACACACTTGTGGCACTCCAACTGGGGGATGTGAAATAAAGCCTTTGTCAAACCCTTTTGGCAACAACAGTCTAGTGTTCCTTGGAATTTACTTTGGATATAGTTGGCTATGAACTGAAATGTAATTTTCTTCTCCATCTTTTCCTCCAGTTTCCTACTCATGTAGACAACGGGGGGACAGGAGGGTGGCACCAAGGATTAAATTTCAGCATAAGACTTTTGGTCAAATTGTTTCATGTCTCAGGACGTGTGCGGGTGAGTCCCATTTGCCTCCCACGAGCTGACCTCTGTGGATGGCATCATCCAGGCGCCCCCCGCCCTCTGGCTTTCAGCTGGACTTAGCCAAGGGCAAGCAGTGCCGGCAGACCGGTGGGTAGGAGCACGGGAGCAAAGAGGTGGGGGTGGTCAGTTCCCCTCCTCCCCCCTCTGCCCTTTGTCCTGCAACCCCCCCACCCCCACCCCAGCTCCCCAGTTTTCCGGTAACTTCTCCCCCTTCTTCCACTTTAGACCTCGGGGTGATAATGGCTTCAGGCTGTTGCTAATCCCTCAAGGTGTGTCATCATCTCTCGTTGTTCGTAGTTCCTTTAGCTCTGTTTACACCTCTGTAAATAGTCCATTTCTTAAACGCTCTTCATTAAGGCCCTGGAGTATGCCATCTGTTTCCTGCTGGATCTCTGACAAAACAGAACTTGAGTTTCCCTGCAGAAGGGGAATGCAAAACCCGCCTCGTGGGGCCCTGCTCACTAACAGAGTGACTTCCCGGCCTGCCCGCTTCGGCCTGCCCCCCAGACAGTCCCCTACAAAGAGAGCTGCCTGCCCCCTTGGCAGCACCCCCGGCCGAGGTGGGTTGAGAGCAATAATGCTCCCCAGTCTGAAGACCTAGAGCTGCCACAGGGACCAAGGAAGCAGTCAGCAGCCACGAGGCAGGGCTGACCCGCGGGTCCCACTCCAGGGCCTCGGCACAGAGCGGCCTCAGGACGGGAACGGCGAGGTCAAGGCTTCCATGGGCTTCGCATTCCTCTTGGAAGAAGGCTGCTTCTGTACTGAAGCAGATGGCCGGCGCCCCCACACTGGCTTATTGTCCCCCAAGGAGGAAGCCCTTCCATTTCCAAATCTACTTTTTGTCCCTGCTAAAGAGATCCAGTGGCCGGGAATGGGCGATGCTATTTGGAAGGGGAGGTCCCTTGAACTAGGGTTCCAGGACATTTCCCAACAGACACAAATGGGGGACATTTTAAAAAGCTGTTAATAGCAATAATATGGTAGAAATATTTAGTGACTCTGTAGAGAGGTGAACGGTTTGTTGATAATCACTTGAGTTTGCTCACACGGAGTCCTGACAAAGGAGGGACAATGGTATGTATCGGGTGTGTCGAACAAAACAAGCCCGCCTTGGGGCGTGTAATCAGGATACAATTTTATTCTGTTTTCTACCGTCCCTCTAAATAGATGCAGGGGGAGACAGTCTTCCCATATTTCCTGAAAACGTAGGAAGTTTTCTTTTTTATTTCATCACCCTTAAAGCCAGTAAAACACAGTCTAATTCGGAAACAAAATTATCAAGTATATTATGCAACACTTCAAACTTCACTTGAAGGTAAGTATTCTCCCCACCTCAAGAGCTCTCTAGAAGACAAATTCTCTACCTGGTCTACAGTACATCCCATGGCACTGGTGCCACTACGGAATTCTGAGCCCTCCTATACCCTGTGGCCTTAGAGATTGCAAATAAAAAATGTCTCCTGGCATCAGGGAGCCCCCCACATTGGTCTACCACAAGACAATATGATTAGGGGAAAGGGTTGCAATGCCAAAATGAGGACACACACACACAGAGACACAAAAGCTGAGTGAAGGAAGGAAGGGGGACTGTGAGCAAGGAAGTCTCCATGGGCCTCTTCTCCTTTGGCTCTTTGCCTTTCCAAGGAGCCAGGAGCTCTGGGGACCCTGAGGCTATTCTGGGCACCAGCAACATCTAGTACGGAAAGCACAGGATGGATGCCCTGCATTCAAGCAGCCCAACAGGAGGAGTGTGGGGTTTCTAAGCAGCGACCCCCCAGAGTAAAAGCAAGCTTAGGACATGGGGTTTGAAAGGGAGAGGGTGTCACAAGCGAGGTGCCAAATTAAATGTCTGTATCCTCCAGACCATTCTTCAGGATGCTCTATGGCAGCCTGAACAGACTGAGAAAGAGCTCCAGACATTCATGTGGAGAACTGCTTGCTGATCTGCAGAAATGGTGACATTGCAAGTGTAACTAAATCTTTCTGGGTCAAGCGAAGACACAGGTAAGTCGTAAATGGTATCCAAACACTTGGGAGGACAGGATGTGGAAGAAACCCTGGTCCAAGGTTGGCCTGAATATTTTTTCTAGAACTCGGGTGAGACAGTGATGGTCATGGGCCCTAGTGTGGCAGGCAGAATAATGGTCCCTCAAAGATGTCCACTTCTTAACCCACCAGACCTGAGAATGTTTCCTCACATGGCAAAGGGGCTTTGCCGATGTGATTACATTAAATACCTTGAGTTGAGGCGGCTGTCCTGAGTAGTCCCGGGGGTGGGCCCAGGGTTATCACATGGCCCTCACAGGAGGGACACCAATCAGAATCAGGGGACACGTGATAACAGAAGGAGCTGTCAGAGTGATGCGGTTGTTGGCTTTGAAGATGGAACGGGTCCACAAACCTAGAAACGTGGGCAACCTCTAGACTCTAGAAAGGCAAGGATTCTCCCCGACGGCCTCCAGAAGGAATGCAGCCCTGATAATACCTTGACTTAAGCTTAGTGAAAGTGATTTCAGACTTTTGGCTTCCAGAACTGTAAGATAACCAATTTGTGTGGTCTGTGGCATTGGCAGAGGAAGGGTTGCCATGTCCTGTGTTGTTGAAAGAGGTATTTATATGCCAGTTGTATCTATCATCTTTAGTAAACCCAGAGTTTAATGCGGTGCTTTGGCTTTGAAGAGCCTTTATAAATACCTATAATTCCAACCCACCAGGTTGTAGGGTGATACCCACCATGACAGGCCAGACATGCTGGAGAATGTCAACATGTCATACCCACCAGACCTAGCATACATCTTTGCGTAGGTTTTCTGCATAACGTTGAGCCCAATGTAGGGACAAATTCACCTCTCCACAGGCAGGGAGGAACAGCATTAGGAACAAGAAGCTACAGGTGTTTAGTGGGTACTTAGCAGGCGCGGTCACCCCCTCCAATCAGCGGTACTGTCATCCTTATTAGAATGTATGCAGCTTGTGAATTCGAGGCAGGCAGTGCATACCGGACATGGTGCCTAAGGGGCGAGGGTGCCAGGATTATGGTTAGCAAAAGTCCATGCTAAATGGCCTCAGTGCCCCTGGGCACTAGCTTCGGTACAACGCACACGTACACAGAGCGTTTGGGCCCAGACTCCAGCAGGAGCAACAGGGACCACTTTGGCTGGCTAGGACACTTCTCACTGTCTGACAAGAAATATCCTATCCAACCTGGGGGCAGTTGCCAATCCAACCCCCATTTAAATGTCCCCTCCTCTGGTTCAACATTTCAAGGAGCTCTGAACAGCAGTTGACATTGACCCCTTGTCAGCTCTGGCACCAGGGCATCAGGCCATAGCTTTTTAGCAGACATGATCAGTGGAACTTTCTTTGTAATAGTTCCTAGGTATTAACAGGGAGCCAACCCTGGGCGCATTGGCCAAATGTATTTTCCTAACTGCCTCAGGGATGACCTTCACCCAGCTGTGCAACGTAGAGGATTGTAAAAGGACAAACAGCTGTGCCTTTAAAATACCATTTTTTCTGTCAATCAACCCAGCACCCTGTGAGTTACAGGGTAAATGAACTCTCTCTCTATTTTCTGTCCCTCTCATGGACCCAATCTTGGATGTGATGTCCAATAAAATGTGTACCCCAGGCACTGTCAATGCACCGAGGGCAGCCATACACAGCACTGAATCGTTCCACTCCCTTCATCATAGCTGCTCAGTTTGCTCTTGTGCAAGGAAAGGCCTCGAACTGTCCTGCTGTAGTATCTACACACGTTAAGTCATATTTCTGTCCTTGGCTCACTGGCCGAGGCCCAGTGTAATCTGCCTGTCAGGGCAGGGATGGATGCTTTGTGTATATGTTCTGTGGTGGGGTGCCACAGGGGCACCAGTAAGAACATGCCAAGCAATTGGTTACTGCTGCCACCATGTCAGCATCATGGAGGGGCAGTCAGGCCCCCTTCGTTATGTGCCATCCCACCCGAGCATGGTACCCACTCTGCCTGGGCCCCCAATCTGCTAGTTCAGTGTTTGTGAGGAAGCCAGGGCCCTGGTCTTTCCCAGTACGTCAGCCTCCATGTTTCCGGGAGGCAGGTCAGACCAGTGAGCAGAGTCAGGCTAGCGGTTGGCTCCTGGAACCGTTCCCAAATTTCATACCACATCATGGGTCCCCACAATGGCTTCCTTAGTACCTGCCAGTTAACTCATGCCCATTGTGACAGTCGAATCACGAGATCCTTAAATACAACCCAACTGTTTGTACAGAGGACTACAGGCCATGGTTCGTGTGCATAATACATACCAGCCACGTGGCCCTCAGTTTTCCCACCGGCTACTCTGTTGTATTCCAGTTTCAACCCATACGGTGTCTGTCAGGGGTTGTACGGCCACTGCAGTCCACACACAAGGATTCCCTTGGTTAGAGCCATCCGTATACCATGCTTTTCCAGAAACAGAACTGTGCCTTCTTTCACTGATGAGGGCATCTCCGTGACAGCTCTACAGTGGGGGCTGGTCTCATAATACGCTGCCCCCAAAATGACGTGTAAGCCACTGCCTAAAGGGCTTGGGGGAAGGTGCACCGCGTTGCTGCAAACAGGCGTGCCATTCCTGCAAGGTGGGGGCTTGGGCAACAGCTAAAGCAGGTCTTGCAAAAAGTTCTTCTATCCAACTTTAATTGGGAAGCCTGTCCACACGGTCACCAGCAGGGCAGCAGTGATATTTATTGAAATGCTTTATACACTCCCAAGACCTCAAATCCAACTTCCTGATTACCTTCACATTATCAGTGAGTACCTTTCTGTAGCAGTTGATACAATGGGTACCAACATTGAGCCAGATGGGTAATAAAAGCCTGCTAGTATCCTAAAAGTTCTAAAAGTCTTTGTAAATGTTTCACTAATTTAGGTGTGGGAAAGGCTGTTTCTTGTCAGTGGCAGTACCCAGGATGAGATGCATCTTTACCAGACCAGGGGACCCCTAGGAACTTTACACCTGGGCTCAGGCTTTGTATCTCTTGTGGATTGATGGCCCATTCTCTGGCTTGGGGATGGGCAAACAGGATGCCCAGGTATTGCTGTAATGATTGCAAATCTTCAGAGGTTAGCATCACCTCGTCAATATAATGAAAGCACTTGACATTGGGAAGGGGTGGACACAGTGCAAATCTCTAGCAATCATCCCATGGCATATGGAACTTATACCCCAAGTGGGAAACACATTTTCTAACGGTTTCTTTGTCACTGTGAGGGCATCAGCCTCGCAGCAGGGGGAAGCTTCAACCTATCCAGATAATATACACACATACAATAAGGACATACTGATACCCCATATTAAGTAGCAGTGGGATGAAGTCCAGCTTAAATAAGCACTATGGTATGTGAAAGAATGCAAAAAACTGAAAAATGGGGTTTACCACGGAGCCCTGGAGAACAAAGTGGCTGTCTTGGGTTTCCTATAGCCTCGACTATTTAATTTACAATAACTTTTTACCCATTTTAATTTCCCTGATTCGGGAGTAGACTGTTGCCATATTACAAGGACATCAGAAGAGCAAAAGTCTGGCAACAAGGGGTCATTGTTACAGAAGCAAAATGGGCTTCATGCATTTGTACCACAATCTTCATAGATTTTGTTGCTGCTCTGACTCTTTAGGAAAGTTGGCTAGTTCATTTCAAACACAGAAGGTTAGCTTTTACTATTGAGAAGATTCAGTGTCTTAAGTAAATGAAAGAGTTCATTAAGACAACATAAAACACAGTATAGTATCTTATCAGGAGCAGTCCAAGAAAATTGTGTCCTTTTTAACAGAGAGAAAGAAACCAAATTCCAATTTTGTATCTGCTGACTTTTAATATTTAAATTCACTTATTTAATTAAATCTATTTTAATCTTAGTAGATTACCCACGAAAACTTCATGAGACTAAAGAAAAAAAAAAACTCCAACAAACTTAAACTAGGTTTTATAGCAAACATTTTTTCAAATGGCCTGACCCTGAAAACGATTTAGGTTAGTGTCTATATTTTTGCGAATTTCACAATACCCAAGCCCCTACAAGCACTTATTTTTTAAGCCGATTAAACAAAGCTGTTTTACAGATTGGCAGTACCATCCAGAGGCAGAAAATGCCACACAAACACAACATACAAGGGCTGTCCGGAAAAAACCCATCTATAAATGCCTCTAGTTTTTATATTGCATGGCTGGACACTTTTGGGACAGCCCTCGGACGTACAGACCCACATGAACAGACAAAACAGATGCAAACAGAGACCTCACGCTTTTCATGAAAGAAATGGGGTCTGTTTAAAGGACCTTTCCTCTGCACAACCTTTATCGGCCAGGCTCACTGCTAACACAGTTGAAGACATGCTAATATCGTTGCCTCGTTCCCGTTTTTCCGCAGATCGTCTAACCCTGGCTGTTGTCTCCAGCTGGACGGCAGTGGCCCGCGGAGCCGCCCACAGGAGGGACCAGCCTGTGGCTGCAGCCAATAAATGTCCCCGTCCATGTAGTTCCACCAAGTGCTGGAGGCCAGTCGGCGTTTTTGCAGTGCCCGGGTACTCATGCGGGGGTCCTCACGGACCTAGCAAGGGGCTACACCCCTTTTCACGTGGAAGCAGACGACCAGCTCGGGATATCTACCCAAGATGCCTCTTTCCCAAAGTCCATTTCTTTCGTGTCCTGGCTGAGGCGCCAGTTGTTCATACCCGCAGACCCAGGGAGACGTCCTGAGACTGAAAATCCACTTCAGGAAGAGGGGGGCTGCAAAAAGACCGAGGCAAAAAGGCCGTCCACTCCAGTCTGGTAATGCACAGGGTTGATGAAAGGGAGTTACATACGAGGTGCATCCTGGGCAGTGCAAGATGGCGTGGGCTTGCCCTGCGCCTTCCGTCCCCAGACGCTGTGTTGTGTAACTAAATGCCTTGAGTCTCCGTGCTGGGAAAGGAACGTGTGCTGGATGGAAAGGGAGGGGGCTCCCCAGACTCCCAGAGGCTCCGGCGCCAGGGTGGTTGGGGGACACAACGCCAAAGGTGGCTCACTCCAGAGGCGAGTGCATTGCCAGGTCCCTGGGGCACAGGGGGCAGGTCTGGGCTTCGCCAGAGAGGCAAGACAGTCAGCTATACCCGCAGTGAGGACTTACATGTGGGAGCGAACACGCGCCTCTCTCACTTGCATGATTATTATTTTGCAGCTGAACTTAATTCTAAGTAATGTAAATGTAATGGAAAGTAAGTCCATGTGGCAAAATTACATCCGTTAAAATAAAATTGGGGAGCTCCCTGGTGGTGTAGTGGCCAAGGCTTCGGCGTTGGTGCTGTCAGTGCTGCCGCCTGGGTTCCATTCCCGGCCAGGGAGCTACCCACATACCAAAAACAAATAAATGAATAAATAAAAAAAATAAACCATTTCCCCCTACATTGCATTCCTGTTAAAAATAAATAAATAAAATAAAATTGGAGGCTAAAATAATAAGTAATAAGAAGGGCAGTGCTTGATAACAACAGGAACAATCCTCCTCCCCTCCCCCACCCTCGCAGCCCCACCTCCGTCCTCCCTGCCGAATTGTGAAGTTAAACGCACTCCCTAAGAGTATGACATATATATATACGTCACGAACTTTATTTTTTGGAGCAGTTTTAGATTCCCACACAAAGTAAAAAATCAATGGAAGGCACACCGTTTCCCCATTTACTCCTAACCCCACATGCACGGCCTGCCGCGCTGCAAACATTTCCCAGCAGAGTAGTCAGTTTGTTACCAGCACTAAACGTAGGTGGACGCATCATCATCACCTAGAATCCATGGTTCACATTAGGCTTCACTCTTGGTGTTGTACATCCTATGGGTTTGGGCAAATATAAAATGACGTGTATCGACCATTGTAGTATCATACGAAGTAGTTTTAAATGCCCTAAAAATACTCTGTGCTCTGCCTATCCCTAACTCCCTCCCTGCTAACCCCTGACAACCACTGATCCTTTTACTATCGCCATAGTTTTATCTTTTCCAGAATATCATATATTGGAATCATATAGTATGTAATCATTTCAGATTGACTTCTTTCGCTTAATAATATACATTTAAGTTTACTCCATGGCTTTTCATATCTTGGTAACTTCTTTATCATGATGAATAACATTCCCTTGTCTGGATGTACCACAGTTTATCTGTTCACCTACTGAAGGCTCTCTGGTTGTTTTGAAGTTTTGGCAGTTATGGATAAAGCTGCTATAAATATCTGTGTGCAGGTTTTTGTGTGGACATAATTTTTCATCTTCTTTGGGTAAATGCCAAAGGGCATGACTGCTGGATTGTATGGTAGCAGCATGTTTATAAGAAACTGCCAAACTGCCTTCCGAAGTGGCTGTAATCGTTTTGCATTTCTACTAGCAATGAATTAGAATTCCTGTCACTTCACGTTCTCAGCAGCATTTTGGTGGTGTCAGGATTCTAGATTTGGGCCATTCTAATAGGTGTGTAGTGGTATGCCATTATTGTTTTAATTTGCATTTCCCTGATGACATACTCATATGATGTGAAGCATCATATGCTTATTCACCATCTGTAGGTCGTCTTTGGTGAGGTGTCTGTTAAGGTCATTGGCCCATTTTTTTAATCCAGTTGTTTGTGCATTATTGTTGTGTTTTTAAAATCCTTTGCATATTTTGGATAACAGAACTTTATCACATTTGTCTTTTGCAAAGGTTTTCTCCCAGTCTGTGGCTTATCTTTTCTTTCTTTGACAGTGTCTTTCGCAGAGAATAAATTTTTAATTTTAATGAAGTCCATTTTATAAATTCTTTCTTTCATGAATCATGACTTTGACATTGCATTTGAAAAAGTCATCACCAAACCCAAGGTCATCTAGATTTTCTCCCATGTTATCTTCTAGGTGTCTTATAGTTTTGCAGTCTATATTTATACCTGTGATTTATTTTGAGTTAATTCTTGTGAAGAATTATGAAGAATGTAAGGTCTGAGTCTAGATTCTTTTTTATTTATTTATTTATTGCATGTGGATATCCAATTGTTCACTATTAGTTGAAAAGACTATCTTTGCTCTATTATTTCCCCTTTGCTTTTTTATCAAAGATCAGTTGACCATATTTATATGAGTATATTTCTAAGCTCTCTATTCTGTTCCATTGATATATTTTTTTTATTCTTTGGTTCATACCACACTCACATGATTACTGTAGCTTTATAGTATATCTTGAAGTCTGATAGTGTCAGTCCTCCGTTGTTCTTTTCCTTCAATATTGTGCATGTTATGCTTTAATGTACTCTTATCAGAAATGATAGCTCAAGTGTACTAAAAATAGTACTAGAGTATAAATATACAAAAATTGACTATGTGTTATGTCCTCAAGTTTATTCTTATTTGCAAACAACAGAATCTACTCAAGCTAATTTGAGCAGCAAAGAATTATTATAAGATATTAAATAGCTCCTTGATGCTCCAGGAGGGACAGAGAGCCAGGGTTGTATACCATGTAGTAAGCACTGAAGTGGTCAGGGCCCGTACAACCAGGAAAAATGCCTAATTACATCACAGTATGGCCCTAGCAGAAACTTCGCTGCCATCGTGAATTCTGCACCTTTCACAGTAGGGGCCAGATGCCAGTCAGTGCTCTCTGTATAGGGTTCAAGTCTAGTGCAGAATGTCTGGTTGGTGGAAGACAGATAAATCAAAGTCTCTCCACACTCAAAAAACCACCAGCCCAGAGAATTTTACAGACAAGCTCTCTCCTACAACTTTATAAAACAAACAAGCTCTTACAGGTTTTTTAGAGAATAGAAAAAGAGGAGAAGATACCTAACTCATTTTATGAGATGTTGACAGCCAAACAAATACAGAAATAAAAGTATAGGCCAATCTCTCTTATAAATTAAAAAAATTAAATTAAAAAATTTAAAATCAAATTGAATACTATATTTAAAATAACAAAAAAGTAAAAAACATTTATTATGACAAAGTAGGGCCTTTGGGGAACACCAGGTTGAGAAAGGTAGTCTAGTGTATAGCTAAGACAGAAGGTTCTAAAGCCAATGTGTCTGATACTTCCTAGCTGTGTGGCCTTGGGCAATTTGACTAAACTCTCTGTGCTTTGGTTTTGTCATCTCTAAAATGAATATAATAATAGTTTCTACTTCATAGGATTATTTTGTAGGTTAAATGAGTGAAAAAGTCAAGAACTTAGAAAAGAGCCTCAATTGCTTGTCATCTCATCAAATGCAGTGAATATAAAGGCTAAGAAAGAAAGATGACACACAGGACTGACATGAGGAGTAGATTCTAACCAAGGATGATAAACCAGAAACCTCCTTCTCTTCATGCTTTAATGTCAACCTAGGGAGACAAAGGATGCCACTCTGGGATGGGTAGAACCCAGAATTAACTGAGTTTAGAACCTAAGGTGACAAAGAAATTATTAAATTGGACTGAATTTTCTTGAATAGGAGCAATCAGTTTTACATCAGGCAGAATAGGAGCTCAGAGTCAGAAATGAAATTGAGTGATATAAAGTACAGTTACATTTTAGTACTCCTCAATCAGAGCTGTGAACAGGGCCAGCTCCATAATTTGCAGGGCCCTGTGCAAAATAAAATGCAAGGCCCTTGTTCAAAAAGCAGGAATAATATGCTGTTAAAGGTACTAAAAATGTAATGCTTTTCCCTTTCTTCCAAATCTTGACTGTCATGGTGTTATTTTTTTAATTAAATTTATTGGGGTGACATTGGTTAATAAAATTATATAGGTTTCAAGTGTACAATTCTATAACCTATCATCTAAATATTGCATTGTGTGTTCACCATCTTAAGTCACATCTCCTTCTGTCACCCTGTATTTGAGTCCCAAGTCTACCTTCCCCTTTCCCCACTTATGCTCTGGTAGCCACTAAAGTGTGGTCTGTGTCTATGAGGTTTTTGTTTGTTTCTTTCTTTGTCCTATTCATTTGTTGCTTTTAGTTTTATACCCCATATATGATTAAAATCATACTGTTCTCAACTTTTTCTCTCTGACTTGTTTCACTTAGCATGATAATCTCAAGATCCATCCATTTTCATTAATTTGCTATTTACTATTGTTCTAAGGAAAGAAAAATTTTGAATTTAAATGATTAGCATTAATTTTACCATTCATCCTTATTGTGCAATGTCAGTCTTAAAGGCCAATTTAAGAACATTTACCTCATATGTAGAATCACTGAAATTACCCAATTCATATTTCATAGCTCATGCATGAATATGTGTTTTGTTCTTGGCAGAACAGGGGAACACTGTACAACACTAACTTAACTGGCTTTATTTCACTTCATGATACACAAACACACTCTTCTTCACCTTCACCTTAATGGTTAGTAAGGAAAGAATGAAACAAAAAGAACCATGGATCGCCCTCTTTCCCTTTCTATATCACACCAGTGCTCATATCAGACCTTGCACTCACTTTGAGTCTTGCAGAAGATGCATGCATCACGGCCCGTCAGAAGTCAACAGAAGAGAGTGGTATAAGGAGGGTCACTGTGGGAAGAAAACATAGAAGCTATTCATTATCTAGAGAAAGTTGTTTTGGTGGAGTAAGGAAGGTGGAAGCCACATTAAAGACAGCAGAATTGTGAGTGGGAGGTGAGGAAACAGGAACAGTAAATAACAATGAGTTTGGTTGTGAAGGATAGGGAAAGGCGGCACCTAGAGGGGCATGTAGGGTTTAGTCCAGTGGTTCCCAGCCTTTTTCCACTTCTGTACATTGTACCCCTTGTTTTTAAAACAGTTTTTAAATACTGACACTTTGGTTCAGTGCCTAGCTTAATGTAAAATAGCGATAATGAGGTAATAAGTTAGGAAAGAAACATTACTAGACTAAAAGTACGAACGACAGTTTAAATTTTATAATATTCATAACACGGTTAAATATTGATCGTGATCAAGTATTTCACAAACTTAACTTATTATTATGATTAATATTTATTTTTTTATCTGAAAAGTCTGTAGTAATTGTTATGCAGATCACTTGCCATTTGAAACATTATTAGTGAGATCATTGAGGTTGGGTTATAATCCATATCAAGTTTTGGGTTTTTTAACCGTTTCTCTTTTCAACCACTGATCCATAACTGACCTGCTTAAAAATCACTGACAGTAATAACTGAAACTAAGTTACACACTAAATTTAAAAACTACTTGAAAAGAATCACATTTAAAAACAACGCACTTACTTTTACTTAGTGAATAACTAAATTGATCAAACAGTCTGGCTATGGGTATATTTACATGTTTGGGGAAGTTCTAGAAACGTCGCAAATGGATTGTTCTGAAACTGTGCAGTGATGATTAGTAGAAGAGCAGTTTGGGGGAAGGGTTCATGGCCACGCCCTCACCAATCATCATTCGCTAATATGATCTAATTTTGAAGTGTCTCCATTAACGGTGATTCAAATCTAACATTTATTGTCCCATAACTAATGTTTTGCATTTTTTTACTTTATTTGTTTTTTCACTATTATTGATTATTTTTTGAGTACCCCTGAATGGTCCAGCATGTACCCCCAGTGGTACGCATACCACCACTTGGGAACTGATGGTTTAGAGGAAGGATTTTTTTTTTTTAACTGGCAAGCTCCTACCTTATAGGATTGTTGTGATGATTAAATGACATAATCCATATAAAGAGTTAAATGTAGTGCCTGGTACATAGTATGCACTTAACAAACATTAGCTTTAAAAACAGGGTGAATTAGTATTATTTCCATTTTATATAACTGCAGGTATGCCTATTCCAAACTTTCAAACACTCAATTGACTTCCCATTCTGCTAAATTGACCTCTTACCTTCCCCTCTGCTAAGCAGATTATTGATAAAACGGCTCAGGCAGAGAAACTTGCTGAAGTGTCTAGAATACTAGCCAACAGAAGCTGGACAAAATATTTAAAATACTTATTTTTTAATACAATACTTTTTTTAACCCTTATAATAATTACATACTCTGCCCTCAGCATACATAATAAATTTAGGAAACCACCCATTTCCAACCCCAAGTCAGTATCTTTTGGAAAGCCAGCAGGTTTAAGACTAGTCAACACTATGATGTGAGCGCCACCTGCTGCTAAAAATCTTAAAGGCATTCTCAGATAGTCTTAATATCTTGATTTGGTTCAAGGCATTACTTATCCCAAAGATCCTTCATAGGGCTAAAAGTTAGATGACACATTCAGTTAACTATAATAGTTAAAAAGTTAAAACTTGAAAAGTTCCCTTTAACTTCTAACTAGTAGTTAATTAATTAACTGGCCAAATATTTTTGTACACTCCTTTTAAAGAGAAAGTTCTGTCTTTCAACTACTTAAGAAGCTTTAAAATTTAAATTAAGTTACTTTAATTATGCATGGTTTAAGTAATCGGCATGTCTAAGACTAACTTGATGGGCTTGCATTTTTGAGCTAGCACATAAAACTTCAATATCATTTTTGTTAATCACTTTCTTTAGGCCAGGCACTAGATACAGGGATAAAGAGCTTTTTAAAATTATCTCAATAGAGAGTAACAACATAAAAATACAATTGAATGCCAAGTGCTAAAATGGAAGTCTGTATGAAGTAAAATCAGGAAAGAGATGGGGGAGCAGTTAGTGTTGTGTGAGATTCTGCAGAGGTGACCTTTGAACTCAGAATGTCACAAGTAGAAACTTACTCATTTGTCCACTCGCTTGTTAAGTGCCTACTGTGTGTACCAGGATTAAATCATACAGGGTTCATTTTCTAAAAGAGCCCACAGCCTAGTATTGGAGACAGATATATAAACAAATTATTTCTCCCCTTACCTCTTTGTATAAAATTTGTTCATTTGGAATGGAAATATAAGTATCAAGAGACTCAGATATCCATGCATACAATGCCTAGGTAAAGCACTATGATAGGACTAAGTACCAATGTGCAATGGTAACATAAAGATGGCATGGTTAACCCCACTACTCAGTGAGTCCTCCTACTGAAGTATGAGTTCCTTAAGGGTGAAACATAGTCTTACTTATTTTGTAACCCTTGGGTCAGCACAGAGCCTACAACACAGCAGCCAATTAAGGTTGGTTGAATTGTACTCAGGGGAGGGAAAGTACCAAAAAGGGTTCATCAAGGAGAAGATTAAGCTAGGTGTTGAGGTTAAAAAGTAGTTGTCAAGGTTCGCAGGTAGAGATGGAATTGAAAATAAAGAAACTAAAGAAGAGTGTCTGAGGAAAAGAATTGGCATGGAAAAAGACAGATTTGTGCAACAGCATAGCCCATTGAGGAAACTGCAAATAGCTTGGCATATCTGGAGTATAGGGTGGACATAGAGAAGCAATGGAATATTATTAGACTAAAGAAATAAGAAAAAACCCACATAGGGGGGTGTGCTTGCATACCATACATGGGAGTTAGGACATTTCTATGCACAGATATGTGTGTTAGAAAGACATCTCTAATGTCAATAGAGAGGATGAACCAGAGTGGGAAAGAGACTACATAAGAGAGACTTGGCAGGAAAGTATGCAAGTAGAGAATGCAGAAGTCAAGGAGATAGAGAGAAAGGGAAAGATTCGAAGGATATTTGTGACCATTTTGGCAGTATGGGAGACTAAGGATCCTGTATTTATTCTGCTGTATGTTACCTAAAAATACTCAATGAAATACTAATACATGCCCTCTTTCTAACTCTTTTACATGGTTAGATGAGCTATTAGAAGGAAAGGGAAACCCAATGAAGTCAGGAATGAAATGGGAGTTTAAGGCCAGGGAGGAGGGCCAGAGATTAAGGAAAAGAAGATAAAAATCAGTGTAAATCAGTGAGGGAAGTGAATGGTGAAGTCTTCAGATGTCCCATAGGCAGACATGAACCAACGGCAGGAATGTTACTGCACAGAGGGACCTAGGAATAAAGTTTTGGGCCCACCCAAGGCAGGGAGCAAGCAGAGAGACCATTCCAGGTGAAGCTGGGAACCAGGAAAGGCTATTCCTAGGAAGGTAGGAAGGAAAAAATCTCCACGAAGTAGAGAACAAGGAAAATAGTTTGAAGCTTGGCTTGGAGAAAAAAAGTTAAAAAAATAAAAGTCTCCCCTGAGAAATTTAGTGATTGACCAGCTCTGACACGATTGATTATGGCCTGAATCTACATTTATTTTGAAGTTCTTAAAAACTGCAACCCTCCCCCCAACTAATTATTATTTAAAATAGACCCAGGCCTGGAGTGCTTCAAGGCGTATGTGAGAAATTGAAGAACTCCTCTTTGGGAAAAATACTGGATTCTTTTTTTTTTTTTTTTTTTTTATGGCTTCTATAACAAATTACCAGCTTCTAGGGACTAACCATGTTTTTTGGCTCATAGCTGCCTTCTTCTGTCTTTGAAGCCAGCAACTTTCACCTCTCTTACCCTTTCCCTGTAGTCTCACTTCCTTCTCTTACTACAGCTGGGTAATTTTCTCCATTTTTAAGGACTTGTGTGATTATATTAGATCTGATGGACAATCCAGAATAATCTTCCCAGCTCGAGGTCCTTAACTTTAATCAAAATCCCTTTTTCCATGTAAAGCAATGGGACATCAATATCCTTAAGTGGTCCTTATTTTATCTACCACAAGGACCCCTAAACCCATTCTTCAAAATATTTGTATGCATAAAGCTGCAACAAATGTGTGTTTAGAATCTAAAAAGACAAAAAACCAAACAAACAAATTGACTCCAAAACCCACACAAAGAAAAAGCCACCATGAGCAAAGCTCAACCAAACACAGAAAATATAACCAACAGAGCCAGACTGCAAAGATTTTAGGTACTAAAATTATGGATATAAAATATTTAAATAACAATATTGTATATATTATATAATACCATATATATATATATCCAGCCTTAAATGCATCTATTTTTTATATTACATGGCTGGATACTTCCCAGACAGCGTGTGTGTGTGTGTGTGTGTGTGTGTGTGTGTGTGTTTATCTTTAAGAAATGCAAAATACTACAAAGGAAATTAAAAACACAATGCTAAAGTGAACAGCAGACTCAATGCTACTAAAGAGAGTATTCATTAAATAAGACCGAAGAAATTATGCAGAATGCAGATTGGAGGTTAAATACATGAAAAATATAAAAAAGAAATTAAGAGACATGGAATGTAGAGTTAAGACAAGTTCGTTAGGTATATTTTCTATATTTTCTATATTTTTCAGACTACGGATGACAGTACTGCCAATATTTTGCCACCAGACTGTTCTTAAGGTCTTTATTGCTATATAAGCCACCTCAAAACATAATGGCTTAAACTACCATTTTATTTGCTGACAATCCTATAAGTTAAGAATGTGGGTGAAGCTTGGATGGGTCTTTCTTCGGCTCCACATGGCATTGGCTCATGAAGTTGCATGTCAGATGGTGGCTAGTGTTGGAGCATCCAAGATAACTTTACTCAAATGTCCGATGCCTTGGCAAGGCTGACTAGAAAACTGGAACTTCTCTGCCTCTCTACACATGTTTTTTTTTTTTAAACATAGCTAGCTTGGGCTTCCTTATGGGTGACTCAATCACAAGACAGTGTTCCACACAGCAAAGGAGGAAGTTGTAGGCCTCTTAAAGACCAATTCTGGAAATTACAAAGTATCACAGTTGCCACATTCTATCAGGCAAAATCTGGTTTGGTCACAGGGCCAAACCAGATTCAGGAGGAGAGCAAAATAGAACTCACACAAATTACTCAGAGTTTTTAATGAAACTTTTCAAGCTGATTCTTAAATTTATAGAAAGTGTAAAGACCAAAAATAGGTAAAACATTCTTACATAAAACAGGGCATAAATACTCACCCTATCGGATATTAAGACTTATTTCAAAACTATAGTAACCATACAGGTAATAAATCAGAAAATTCATAATCAGACTCATATATATAAGCTAGATATATGACAGAGGAGTAGAACAGATCCCTGGAATAATGATGGACTGGGATAACTTCTTATTCATATAGAAAGAATAAAGTAAAATTGAGGTTGTATCTAAGACCATACCAAAAAAAAAAATCAATAAAAACCAAATGCAAAACCTTTTAAATTTTTGAAGAAAATATTGGAAAAAAATATTTTTAACCTCAGCATAGAAAAGGATTTCCAAGACAAGATAAAAAAATAAAAGCAAACCATAGAGAAAAAGACTGCTAAGCTTGATCATATTAAACTCTTCCAAAAAATTGAAGAGGAAGCAATACTTTCTAAGTAATTCTATGAGGCCAACATTACCCTAATACCAAAGCCTGGTAAAGACAACACACGCACACACACACACACACACACACACACACACACACAAACTATAGACCAATATCTCTGATGAACACAGATGCAAAAATACTAAACAAAATATTAGCAAATAGAATACAACAATGCATCAAAAAGATTATACATCATGATCAAGTGGGATTCATCCCAGGAGCACAAGGATGGTTCAATATATGAAAATCAATCAATGTGATACACCACATAAACAAAATAAAATATAAAGACCATATGGTCATATCAATTGATGCAGAAAAAGCACTCAACAAAATACAATATCCATTCATGATCAAAACACTGAATTAAATAGGTATGGAAGGAAAGTATCTCAACATAATAAAGGCCATATATGACAAATCCTCAGCTAACATAATATTGAATGGGGAAGAGCTGAAGACTATTCCCCTAAAATCAGGAACAAGACAGGGATGCCCCCTGTCACCACTGCTATTCAATATAGTACTGGGAGTTCTGCCACAGCAATCAGACAAGAGAAAGGAATAAAAGGTATCCAAATTGGGAAAGAAGAGGCCAAATTGTCACTATTTGCAGATAACATGATCCTTTATCTAGAAAATTCCAAAGATTTCACCAGGAAATTATTCGAAACAATAAATGAATACAGTAAAGTCACAGGATACAAAATCAATGTACAAAAATCAACTGCATTCCTATATACAAATGACAAATCTTCAAAAAAAGAAATGAGGGAGTCAATTCCTTTTGCAATCACAACAAAAAGAATGAAATACCTGGGAATTAACTTAACAAAGTATGTGACAGACTTATATACAGAAAACTGTAAGACACTTTTGAAAGAAATTGAAGCAGACACAAAGAAATGGGAAGATATTCTCTGTTCATTAGTAGGAAGACTTAACATTGCTAAAATGGCCATTTTGCCCAAAGCAATCTACAGATTTAATGCAATGTCTATCAAAATCCCACAATCATACTTTCACAAAATAGATAAAAGAATTATCAGATTTATTTGGAACCATAAAAGACCTCAAATTGTCAAAGCAATATTACATAAAAAGAATAAAGGTGGTGTTATTATACTCTCTGACTTCAATCTATATTACAAAGCATCAATAATCAAAACAGCTTGATATTGGCAGAAAAACAGAAACATAGACCAAATGGAACAGAACTGAAAACTCAGATATAAATCTACAAATTTATGGACAAATATTTTTGATAAAGGAGCAAAAAATATACAATGGGGAAAAGATAGCCTCTTCAGTAGGTGGTGCTGGGAAAGCTAGAAAAACATATGCAAAAGAATGAATCTGAGCTGTGAGCTCTCACCATATACAAAAATTAACTCTAAATGAATTAAATACCTTTTTATAATACCCAAAACAATAAACTGTATAGAAGAAAACATAGGAATGAAACTTAGAGACCTAGGGCTTAAGGAAGACTTCATGAACCTGACATCAAAGGCAAGGGAAATAAAAGCAAAAATAAATGAATGGGACTATATCAAACTAAAAAGCTTCTGCACAGCAAAAGAAACCATCAACAAAGCAAAGAGACAGTCAACTGAATAGGACAAAGTATTTGTAAACAATGCATCTGATAAGGGTCTAATATCTAAAATATATAAAGAACTAATATGACTTAACAACAAAAAAACAAACAACCCAATTAAAAAGTGGGCAGAGGAACTAAACAGACCCTTCTCCCATGAAGAAATACAAATGGCTCACAATGAGATATCACCTCACACCTGTTAGTATGCCTATTATCAACAAGACAAGGAATAACAAGTCCTGGAAAGGATGTGGAGAAAAAGGAACTGTGGTACACTGCTGGTTGGAGTGCCAAGTGGTACAACCACTATGGAAGACTATGTGGAGGTTCCTCAGAAAAATAGGAATGGAGGTTACCATATGACCCAGCAATCCCCCTTCTGGGGATCTACCCAAAAAACTTGAAAACTTTAGTCCGCAAAGACTTATGTACCCCAATGTTCATTGCAGCACTGTTTAGTGGCAAAAACATAGGAACAACCAAAGTGCCCTATGACAAATCACTGGATAAAGAAGCTGTGGTACATATACACAATGGAATATTACTCAGCTATAAGGAAAGATGAAATACTGCTATTTACAACAAAGTGGGTGGACCTAGAGATTAACTTGCTAAGCAGAATAAGCCAGACAGAAAAACTGTATGACTTCACTCATATGCGAAATATAACACTGAAAGTAACAAAGAAAAAACAAACAAATAAACAAAAAACCCATAGACACAATCAATAGTTTAATGTTTATTTGGGGACAAGTGAGGAGGGGATGGGAGAAGAGGGAGGGAGTGAGTGAGGAGGGAGGGGAAGCTAAATATATGGTGATGGAAAGAGTACGCACATTGGGTAGTGAACTTATCATACAATAAGTTGACGATGCACTGTAGAATTGTGCACCTGAAACCTATGTAATTCTTGCTAACCAATGTCACCCCATAAGTCTAACAATAAAAAATTAAAAATTTAAAAGAAGAAATCTTTAACCCATGTAATTAATTTTTGTATATGGTGTCAAATAGCAGTTTAGTTTTGTTTGTTTGTTTGTTTGTTTGTTTGTTTTTGCATGTGGCTTTCCTGTTTCCTCAACACCATTTATTGAAAAGATGTTTTTTTTCCCATTGTATATTTTTGGTCTCTTTGTCAAAAATTAGTTGCCCATATATGTGTGAATGTATTTCTGGGCTCTCAATTTTATTCCATTGGTCTATCTGTTTTTCTATCAATATCACACTGTTCTGATTACTGTAGTTTTGTAGTATAGTTTGAAACCAGAAAGTATGATACTTCTAGTTTTGTTCTCTCTCTCTCACTCTCTCTCTTTTTTAAAATCAGGGTTGCTATTATTATTCAGTATCTTTTGTGGTTCCATACATGTTTGAGGATTTTTTGTTCTATTTCTGTGAAAAATGCCAGTGGGGTTTTATAGGTATTGCATTAAATCTGTTACTGCTTTAGGTAACATGGTCATTTTAACAATGTTAATTCTTCCAATCCATGAACACAGAATATCTTTCCATTTCTTTGTCTTCTTCAATGTATTTCAACAATGTCTTTTAATTTTCAGTGTATGTATCCTTCACCTCCTTTGTTAAATTTATTCTTGTCATTGTGATTGTAAATGGAATTATTTTCTTCATTTCTACTTTCTTTCTATACCCATTTTATTGAAGTATTTTAAATCATAAATGGATTTTATTGTTTTATCAGATGCTTTTTCTATATCTATTGACACAATCATATGATTTTTATCTTTTTTTAAATGTGATGTATCACATTGACTTGTAAATGTTGAAACATCCTTGCATCTCTGGAATGAATCCCACTTAATTATGGTATATGATCATTTTAATGTATTATTTTACTTGATTTGCTAGTATTTTGTTTAGGATTTTTGCATCTGTGTTGATTAGAGACATTGGACAGTAATTTTTTATTGTTGTCTTTGCCTGATTTTGGTATAAGGGTAATGTTGGCCTCATAAAATGAGTAGGGAAGTATTTATTCCCTATTCCTCAATTTTTTTGGAAGAGGTTGAGAAAAATTGTTATTAAATTTTCTTTGAGTGGTAGAATCCATCAGTGAAGCCGTCTGGTCCTGGACTTTTGTTTTGAGGGAGGTTTTTTATTACTATCTCTATTTCCTTACTAGTGATTTGTCTATTTAGATTTTCTGCTTCATGATTAAGTCTAGAAGGGCTGTATACTTCTAAAAATTTGTTCATTTCTTCTAGGTTATCAAATTTGGTGGAAAATAGCTTTTCATAGTATTGTTGTATAATCCTTTGTATTTCTATAATGTTTGTTGTAACTTCTCTCTCATTTCTAATTTTATTTGAGTCTTTTCTCTTTTATCCTTAGTGAGTCTAGCCAGAAGTTTATCACTTTATTTTTTCAAAGAAGAAGCTTTTTTGTTTTATTAAAGTTTTCTATTGTCTTTTTATTTTCTATTTCATTTATTTCCGCTCAAATTTTTATTATTCCTTTCTTTTTCTCCTGACTTTGGGCTTCATTTGTTATTCTTTTTCTAGTCTTCCAAGGTGTAATATTATATTGTTTATTTGCGATTTCCTTTGTTGTTTTTTTTAACATAAGTCTGTAATGCTATAAACTTCCCTGTTTGTTCTACTTTCTCAGCATCCCAAGATTTTTGGTAAGTTGTATTTTAATTTTCATTTGTCTCTATGTATCTTTTGTCTTCTCTTTGACCCAGTAGTTCTTTAGTAGCATGTTATTCATTAATTTCTAGTTTCAAACTGTTGTGGGCAGAAGATATGCTTAGTATGATTTCAGTCTTCTTAAAGGTATTGGACCTAGTTTTGTGCCTCAACATGCTGTCTATTCTTAAGAATACTCCATGTACACTTGAAAAGAAGGTTTATTCAGCATTTGGGGATGGAACATACTATAAATATCAGTTAAGGCATTTGGTCTCATGTGCTATTTACAGCTAATATTTCCTTAGTGGTTTTCTGTCTGGATAATCTAGCCACTGCTGTGAGGGGGGTATTCATGTTCCCTACTGTAATTGTATTTTTGTCAGTTTGTCTTTTTAGAGCTGTTAGTAATTAATATATTTTGGTGCTCTCAGATTGTGTACATATATTGATATGTATTGTGTCCTCTTGATAAGTTGTTCTTTATCATTATAAAATGTCCATCTTTATCTCTTGTTACTTTTTTGTGTTAAAATCAGTTTTGTCTGAAGTAAGTACTGCTCTATCCACTTTTTGCTGGATACCATTTGCTCAAAGTATATCATCTTCTTCTTCACTTTGAGCATACGAGTGTACATTTGTCTTTGGAGCTGAGATGAGTCTCCTGCAGGCAACATATAGTTAGGTTTTATTTTTAAATCCATTCTGCTGCTCTGTGCCTTTTCATTGTTAAGTTCAGTCTATTTACATTATTGATATATGAGGTTGATTATTGATATATGAGGACTTACTACAGTCATTTAATCTTTTGTTTTCTGGTTGCTCTATGTCTCCATTATTTCTTTTCCCTTGTTATTCTTTCTGCTATTTTAGTGTGGTGGTTTTCTATAATTCTTTTCCATTTTCTTCTCTTTTTTTTTTTAGGTTTCGTGTTTCAGCTCTCAATTTTTGTTTTGTGGTTACCATTAGGTTTGTGTAAAACGTCTCATACATACAATCATTCCTTTTTCTTCTAATTGCCTCTTATCTCCATTCAACTGTACATGCCATTCCTTTCCTTCTTCCTCTTTTATGACATTGTTGTCACAAATTCTCTCTTCTTATGGTGTGCATTCATTACCAAATTATAGTAGTTATAATTATTTTAATGCCTTTTTTTAACCCTTAAACTTTGTTATAATTAAGTGTTTAATATTCTATTCTGAAGTAGAGTTGCAATTTCCTGCCTTTGTTAATCATCTTACTCCAAGTTTTATATACTTTTGTCTTTTTGTTTCTGATAGAAGAGCTCCTTTCAACAATTCTTAGAACACAGGTATCGTGGTGGCAAATTCTCTCAGCTTTTGTTTGTCTGGGAAAGTTTTTATTTCTGCTTCAGATTTAAAGGATAACTTTGCTGGATACATCATCTTTGGCTAATGTTTCCTCTCTTGTAATGTTTTGAATGTTTTCTTCTACTCTCCCCTGACTTGTAATGTTTCTACTGCAATATCTCTGATAGTAACCTAATGGGGTTTCCTTTGTAGGCTATAGTCTTTTTTCCTCTGGCTTCTATGAGAATTCTTTCCTTGTTATTAATTTTTGACAGTTTGAATAAAATGTGTCTTGAAGAAGGTCTTTTTGTGTTGATATTATTTGGTGTTCTGTTAGCTTCCTCTTTTCTAAAGTCCAGGTCTTTTCATGGGCTTGGGAAGTTCTCATCAATTATTTGTTTAAGCAGACTCTCTGTTCTTTTCTCCTGGTAGATACATTATCTTTATATTGCTCTTTCTAACGGAGGCAGATAGTTCTTATAGAATTCTTTTATTTTTAAACTCTTAGTTCCCTCTCTTCTTCCTCCTGAGTCATTTCTAGGTTTCTATCTTTGAGCTCACTATTTTTCTTTTCCATTTCATCTGCTCTATTTCTAATGTTCTCTAATGCATTCCTCATCTCATTTGTTGAGTTCTTCAGTTTCATAATTTCTATTTGGTGCTTCATTATAGTTTTAATCTCTTTGGAAAAAAGTACTCCTTTTGTGTATTAATTTTATCCCTGAGCTCATTGAGCTGCCTTTATGAATTCTCTTGTACCACATTGAACTTCATAATCGCAATCTTAAATTCTGTCATTGAAATCAAGTCTTTCATGACTTTTGAGTTTGGTATCTGGAGACTTCATTTTCTTTCTGTGCTCCCATGTTACTTTGGTTATTCATAGTATTTGACAGATTGTTTCTCTTCCTTAGCACATGAGGTAGTGAGCTCTTTTCTTGTTTAGATACTGTTTTGCTCTCAATAATTCAGAAAATTGATAGATAGGATACTTTCTCTTGATTTCTCATAGATAGTGTTATATATGTGCAAGGTTTTGATTTCTCTTCCTGCACTATTTGTGCCCCTGGGATCAAGGTGGAGTGGCATCACTTCAGTTAAGGAGTACCCATTAGGATGGTGAGTGTTCCCTCTGTAACCAGCTTGCCTCAGTTATGGGGACCACCACTGTGGTGGAGGAGTGTGGCAGATTGTGGAGAAGTAGTTTTGCAAGCTTGCAGTGCTAACTTCTTTTTACTAATGTTAGCTGGCCCTGCTGATGTCTCCAAGGCCTCCACCAGGCTCTGCTGGGATGGATGGGATGGGGGTGAATGAGGTGGGGAGGCGGGGCAGGGAGTCGTGGTTTCAAGTCTTTGCTCCTGCCAGCAATGACTTTTGGCTCCACTGTCCTACTTAAGGCATCTCAGCTTGTTCTATGTGGCTCTCAGGATGGGTAGGGCAAGAGAGGCAGGTTCACAATCTTGCAGCTTCCCTCTCTGCTAGCAATGGCTGTCACCACTGCCATTCTATTTGAAGTTTCCCAGTCATATCTACTGGGGTCAAGATGGGGAGGGGAAAAGGAGAATGCTTATTCCCAGGGAAACACTGCTTCTGTCCCTCTTATACTCTAGGCCATAGTGTAAGGGCTGCAGCCCAACTTCTCCACCCCTGTCACATTCATTGTAACCAAGGTGGTCACCAAACTGAATCTGCTGTCACTGTCCTTGTCCTTCCCTTTATCCAGCTTCCCGAATTTGTGCCAATATGCCCATCTTCAGATGTTCCAATGTGTGGATATTTTAAGTGTATTTGTGTGTTGACCAGGGGTTCCTTTGTTGAATTATAGTTGTCTGACTTGTGGTAAATTTAAGAGGAGGAACAAAGGAATATTCTCAATCCACCATGATGCTGACATCTTTATGTGAGTCTTCCACTATAAAAATGTGTCTGTCTTGTCTCTAGGAAGAAGAGACAATTTTGATCATGCAGATGCTCTCAGTTTTAATCTTTGCATTCTCTCCCTAGCAGTTGTTGAGATTGACCAAATTAAAATATTGTCCAGAAGATATTAACAATGTGAAACCTGATTTATTTTTAAAAATCTGTGGTCCCATGACTTGAGTTACTTCAACAGATCATAGTTAAGTGGAAAATCTAACGTTGGCATTAAAACCCATAGGGCCTTTGAAATCACTCTTGGAGGCCTTCCATGGAGAATAACCTGACAGCTTAATTCTGGTGTGGGATCATGCCTTTCACTGATAGATCCTATAGTCTTACTTTTAGGTAAGAAAAGTGTAACAGTGTAATAAATGGTATACTTAAGGAAAAATGCAATATCTATGAATGAGTCTCTCTGTATGAAATGAGATATAGACATTTCTGATTATGTGAAGATTATGAGATGTTAGGTTCAAAATTCAAGACTCAGTAAAGCAACATGCTTGAATTTTCCCAAAGGTGCATCTGTCAGCTACCCTTTTCCAAGTGGTTTTTAAGGAAGAGGATCTAGAAGTGTTGGCCTTTATACTGAAAAAGTATTGAGCTAAGAAGAGACTCAGTTTGAGTGTGCTGCTCTTCTGTGTAAATTGAGGAAATATCCTATGTAAATAAGACTGAGCAGTCCAGGGTATTTTTTCATATGAGAACTGAGATAGAGGGTAGTTCCAAGGACATGTCCATTAACATATTTAATTATGCATAAATGTTAATTTATAAATGCTGGAAATCAGTGTGCCAAGGATAATATGGGACAAGATGCTGCTATCTGAAGGATGCACTTGAAACTCAAAGGAGCAGGACACTCCAAGGAATTCCAGTGGACTAGACTTTAATGTATAGAGAAACAGGAGTACTTGTAGGAAGGTCAGTTGGGGAGACTTCAAAAATCTGAAAGGTCAAGTCAAAGTTCTTCAGCAAACTGAGTATTGGCCAACCTACTTCTTACATCCCATTGACTAAAAGACAAGAGAGTGACAAAAAGGTGGCAGAAATTATTATAGATTTTATAATTCAAAATGAGGGGAAATTTAAAACATTTTACTTATGAGAAAGTTTTAATGTAATAAGTTGCTTAGTTTTAAAGACAAAGAATTGAAAAAGCATGCCTAAAAACTAGGTAATTTGTGCAAATGTCTTGCAAACTGAGTTTTTAAGAAGTATTTGGATGTCTCAAGATCTCAAGAATGAGTGTTTACAAAATGTTACTTACAAGCAACCAAATAAAATCTTTAATTGAAAACACAAGTCTTCTATTGGCAAAAGGTATAAAAACAAATTATTTTAAAGCATCTGAAAGAATGAAAATACATAGGCATGTTTTCTGTGCAAACTTAAAAACATAATTGTTATTGGTATTGTGACGTACTGTGATAAATAGATAAAGTGTTATGAATTAAAGTATTTTAACTAATAATTTTGTTTTTTAGCATAAAGTTACAGGAGAAAAATGAACTTCTGTGCTTCAAAAAATGGCAATGTACAAAAAATTGTTAAGGCGTAATAGTTAACAGAATGCCTGTACACACAGATGCACACACACGTACTTAAATATCTTGTAGCAAACATACAGTTCCTCCATCCCTAAGAGAATAAAAGGTGTCACTTTAAATCTTGATTCCACAGCCCATAGTTTCTGGGCTGATAATAAGTAAGCTAAGCCGCTCTCTTCTTTTTTGTTAGGAAAATTCATATATGAGTTCTGGTTTTTGTTTTTTATGTAAAAATATAGTTGCAAATCTTAGAGCTTTTATATTAAATGATTAAGTTCAAGGTAATAAAAATATATAACTAATCTATGAACATTAACATTTCTTACTGTGGAAATTGTCTTACTTAATGTTAATTTATAAATGCTGGAAATTGGTGTACCACAGATAATTTGGGACAAGCTGTCGCTATCTGAAGGATGCACTTGAAACTGAAGGGAGCGGGACACTAAAAGAAATCCCTGGGACTAGAAACTCAAAAGAAAATTTATCAGTAAAACTGTTTTTTTTTTTTTAAATGAACTTCAGTTTTTAAAATGTGACTGTATAGCTCACATCTGAAGGGGGAATATAAGATTGGGAATACAAACATGGTTTATTTTACTCCTTGTGAAAATTCATCATTTTTCCTAAATTAAGGTAGCTAAAATATTGTATGACTCTATTGAAAGAAGTATAAATGTAAGATAAACATATTACAGTTGAAATGTAACAATTCACATACCACTCTTTTATAAACTAGTTCTTATAAATTACAGATGAAAATACATAATATTGTACAAACGTATGGAAAGCATTTTTAAAAATCTTATTGCGTTGTTTTTAAACTGTGGTATTTGTAATAATTCTTAATTATAATATTAACTTTATGGTATTTTAATATGAAATTCCTTTAAAAATTTCTTAACTGTCTTTGGGGGCTATAGATAAAGTAAATATATATATATGATTTAAAGACTTTTTAAGGGGAAAAAAATTGGAGTTTAACACTGAACTGCCTTGGGTAAAAGATTAAAAGTGAAACTACGAAATATATATTTGTATATAAAAACTAACTATAGTGAAGGGGATATTTAGATCAAATCTCATATAATATTAGGTCATCTGTCTGATATATCCCTGAGGGGTAGGACTTATACTTTGTTAATATTTCACAGGGAGACTAGAATAGACTAGAAACTTAATGACCCCAGAGTCATACTCAGCACTCTCTATCCTTGCCCCCCCACATACCCATAGCCATGCCCTTGTGGAGACTCTCATCCCATTGACTTTGGGCTTGGCCATGGGATTTGCTTTGGCCAAAGGGAGTGTAATATAGGCAGAAGCTCAGTATATGCTTGCACACTGGGGTCTTGCCCTCTTGAAACACTGCTGTGGTCATCTTGTGGAGAAGCCCGATGTAACTTCCTTGTGGAGGTGTGAACACAGGGTGAGAGAGGCCCTGCCATCCCCAGCTGAGCCTAAACCGAGTCAACCTGCCAGCTAAATGAAGCCATGGAGAGAGCTAGGGAGACCAGCAGAAGAACCATGTGGTTGGGCCATAGGATTGTGAGGAATAAGAAATTGTTATTTTAAGCCATGAAGTTTTGGGGTGGTTTCATATCAAGGCCTACACAAAATCTAATTCCAAGATCACTGGGCTGAAAGAAGCTAATAATAATTATTGCACCATCTCCATGTTAGAGTCAACTATATTCTTGTCTGATTGATAAACATTTGTGTTCTTTTCAAAGCCCAAAATGAAATGGTAAAGTATATATAGTAAATAGAATCTTATGACTTAAATAAGATTTATTTTTTAAATTAAGACCTATAAATTTTTAATAATATCATGGTTTGACCATATAACATGGTAAGGAAACATATTAGATGGTGTATTCAAATTAGTAAGGTAATGTTTTGAAAGATGAACCTAGAATGTGCCAGGAGGCAAGGAATCTTTCAAAATCTTTCAGAATGTCTAGAAGCCAACTGAAAAGGCGTTCCCACAGGTTAAATTGTGGCAGTGTTGCTTCAAAAAGGAAATAAAACTTATATATACTTAAAACAAGTTAAGAATGTAGAAACCCATGAGTCCATAATGATACTCAAAAGTAAAGAATTGGAATTTATTTTCTCTGCAAATACTTAGTACTCTATTAAATTTTATTCAGAGAAGAAAAAAATATTGTTGAAGTTTAGTTATAGTTCTCTATTCAAGATTGATTAAACACACAAAGAATCTTAATGATATTACACTAAGTAAAAGGGAGTTCCCTGATGGTGTAGTGGCTTAAGGCTTCAGCTCTGGCGCTGTCAGCGCTGCAGCCTGGGTTCGATTCCCAACCAGGGAGCTACCCACATACCAAAAAGAAGAAAAAAAAAAAGTCAGACTGAGAAAGACAAATACCATAGGAGTTCACTTATATGTAGAATCTAAAGAACAGAATAGATGAAAAACAAAACAGAAATTGACTCGTAGATACAGAGAACAAAGTGATGGGAGCTGAGTTGGGGGCTGGGTGAAAAGGTGAAGGGATTAGGACGTACAAATTAGTAGCTATAAAATACTCATAGGGATGTGAAATACAGCATGGGGAATATAGTCAATAATATTGTAAAACTATGTGTAGTGTTAGATGGGTACCAGATTTATCATAGGAATCACTTCATAAATTATGTAAACGCTTTACCACTGTGCTGGTCAGTGGTTTAGGCATTTATATAAAATAATACTGAATGTCAACTATAATTAAAAAAATATATGGTCAGGGATGTAAAGTACAACATAGGGAATTGTAATAGCACAGTGTCAGATGGGTAGTGGACTCGTTGGGGGTTATCACTTTGTGAGGTGTGTAAATAATCATTATGTTGTTTTGTACACCTGAAACTAATAATAAAAATTTTAGTTGAAAAAAAGAATCCTAATGCCACGTGAGTGACAAGACTCTCTTCCTGTGAAACATAAATAGGCTCTAAATAAGCTCTTGGGACTTCCTGCTACCCCCTCAGAACCCACCCACTTGCCGGACATTCTTCCACTAAATTGTTACCAAACATTAAGGAAGTGGGGCAAGGCATTTCTTTCAAAGGCATGGGGGATCCTCCCACCTGACCCTGGGGCTGCAGACTGTGGAATTTAAAATCCTGAAGCCAAGTGGACGCTACCTTTTAAACAGACTTTAATTTGTGGAACTAATCTTTTTATTTAAATTTAATTACTGGATAGTGGTTTTACCAGATGTTTTAAGGTTGGTTGCCTTTCGTGGTTACCAAAGATGCTGGATAAAGGCCAAGGGCTCACATACTGAGCCTGCCTTTGACTTACACCCAGGAAGTGAGGGTCAGAGGAATTGTCAACCCAATCCCAAATAATCCTACTCCTGTTCAGCCTCTGGGCTCTGATCTTTCCCAGAGGATGAAATCAGAGAACAATTCATTAACAGTGCTTTTTAAAAAAAAGTATTTTGCTTTTGTGTTTTTCAAAATGATACATGCACACGATTGGAGAGTTAAATGGTTACAACAAAGGCTTTCCATTCCCTCAAGAAAACACTTTCAACTTTTAGCTGGTTCTTTGGTATTTACCTCCATATAGCTAAATAACATGTTCATATTTCTACTTGGTTTTTCAGTTAGCCATTATCTACTGACTTCACAATAGAGATTACGATTTAGCTTTCTTGTGCACACCTCTCTGCACTTCCACCACGCATGTACACTCTTAGTTCTTTAATTCTCCTGATAGTTATATAATAATTTACTTATCCTGCTCAATCAACTGGATATCATTGATGTAATAGATTAACATAATGTTCTGCAGGATGTCCAGAAGGTCCAGATCTCTTCAAACTATTTTATGACAGAGTGCAGAAATGTTAACATAGCCCTAAATGTGTACTTTGTCTGTTTCATGGAAATGCCAACTGTTTCTGATCCTTTCTTAAGACTGGAATAGAAAAGAATGTGTTCACTGAATTAATGAGGTAATACCCAAAGCTGTATTAATTTATTCTAGCAAATGTACCGCATCTGGCACAGCAGCTGCCATCAGGCCTACTAATTGGTGAGTTTGCCAGTTAGAGTAGGATAATCTACTGTCATCCTTCAGGGGCCATCTATTTTTTGCAGGGGCACATGTGAGTTAAATGGAAATATGATGGGAATCAGCACTCTGTATCTTTTAAATTCATGAGTGGCACTAATTTCTGCCCTCCTCTCCTGAGATACAATATTGTTTTGGTTTTCTGTGCCAAGTTTGGCTGGGCACAGGAGGCAATTTTAGAGCCATCCACCTGGCCTTCTCCACTGTGGTAGCTTTTACTCCACAGGCAAAGGTCCCAATCTGTTTATACCAGTTGGCAAATAGGTCAGTTCCATTACATATTTGAGGACTGGGGAAATGACCACTGGGTGGGCTACAGACCCAATGTACCCACTCTGAGCTGGATGTTGTCGTAACCCCACTTATTAACTGGCCTGTCTGTCTCCACTCTAACAGACGGCCATGATGATACTTCTGATCTTTGATATCTCTGATATCAATGTTAATTCAGACCCTGTGTCTAACAGTATTTGAGATGTCTGAGTATTCCCTTTTCCCCCAGATACAATCACCCAGTAAATGACCAAAGATACTTGATGATGGACTATCATTACCATTTATATTTGTTCAAGTGTGTAGCAGGGTCCTTCCTTTGGGAGACCTCTTCAGTCAGTGGGTTCCAGGTCTAAAAATTGGCTCAGGTATGGAAACTGATTAAGGAATTGTGACTTTACTGGATGACAGACCTTAGCCTCCTGATCATCCATTCTTGATTTTTTTCCTGCTGATACAAACTAGTAAGACCTTTGTTTGCTGCCTATCTGTTTTTTCCCCTAAGGATACCATGTTCTGTTAGCCATTTCCATAACTGTGTGGGTCAGTCCACATAATAATAAAAGTTGTAACTCCTTGACTTCTGGTAGTTCAGCACTGCCATCTGGTCTCTCATTGTGGGGTCCTGTCATCCCCATTGCTATCAGTGAGCCAAATTCTGGGAGGCCTCTGCTACCTTCCTCTGTGATTTGTGGAAAGCCATGCATACTCTGTAAGTTCCTGGTGGTACATGCTGGCAGGTCTTGTATCCTCTTTGGGAATTGTCCTTTACCTCCCTCCATCATCAGGCACATCACCTCCCAACTATATTATGCTATGACTTAAGCCTAATTACAGGTCTAGTGGCCAGGTGGCTAAACATTCATGCTGCACATCACATTACCTTAAAAGAAATATCATGCTGACTTAGTGGAAGCATTTGGGCAGACTCAGATATTGCATGATGGAAAACTGGTGACGCTTGTCCAGTTGTAAGATATTTGTAGCATGGAGATAAATAACTGGAAAAATTTATAAATTTGGTATTGGCTGTCTTTTTCTTGCCACTTTTAGCAAAGTTCTAAGGAAAATGAACTCAGGCCAGAACTAGCTCATCTACAAGTAGAGATGGAAAGGAATATAGCCCTGCTAAGAGGGGAACTCGGTAATTTAAGTAATTAGGAGTCTCATAATTTGGAGCCTTAAAGGGCTGGAAAAAACCAAGTATTTCTATACCTCCAAATCAGAAAGAGTATCTGTGAATAAGTCTTAGAAGGCAATATGCCTGCCACTCAGCCATACAAGGCTGACAAATATGGGATTAAGGATGCTGTCAACCTGTTAAATTTCATTGTTTCAGATGCCACCAAGTTAGTTGTCATTAAGGATGAGGCAGCTGCTCAGCACAGAGAAGCCAGGAAATAAAAGACAGAGTCTTTGGACTTAAAAACTGTATGTAGGCAAGAATTGCGGCTGTAATTTCTCCCACACAGAACTGACTGTTGAAATGATTAGAAACCCTTTAAAGTTTTGTATGAATTATATTGTCAGAGATAACTAAGCCTGATAAGCATTTAGAGGCTTCTGCTGTTGCTACTGATAAGCACATCTGGGGAAATGTTTGGTATTTCTAAAGCAGCATTAGCAAAGTTTCAGTGTCCAGCCACTAGTACTGTGGGCCTTAATGGGCAGAATTTAGGACAGTTACTACACTGGTATAGATCACAGTGGGTACAGTGTGGTTCTAGAGTTGGCAATACAAGAAGTTTTCTGATGATGGTGGTTTCCTAGGCAATTGCAGGAGCAATGCAGTTCAGAAATCATTTCCTGATCCCAGAAGAGTCATTGCTCCCTTTGTGGCCTGGTTTTGTAAAGACTTTAGGACTCACTCCTGAAAAACCAATCTTAAGAGTCTATTTGATCAACATGGAATTTCATACAAGTATGACCTTCGTACTTATAACAGGTGGAATGGAGTCTATATTCTGCAAATGAACCTTGAGTGATACTGTAAATTGTACAGAAAAAATAGTGGCTACAGACAATAGGATCTCAGTTGAGATAGGTAAACTAGAAATAGGAAAATTAAAACAGGAAATTAGAATTGGTTATTCACCTTACTAGTTTGAAAGTAGCAATGGTTTTGCTAGTATGGGAGAATGAGACACTCTAGTCCACGGTACACAAAGGCAAACTTAGGGACTGAGTTACATTTTCCCATTCTGTCCTTGTCTATCTTGAACATTACCATTATACTGGCCTCAAAATGTTTGAGTGCTTTATTTTTTGCTTTCAAATTGGATTTATCAATCCCTTGAAAGTATGGTAAGAAACTAGTTTTAATCTTATCAAATGACAGGCAGTTTAGAGGTCACTGTGTGTCAGTGTTCTTTCTATAAACTCGGTGATTCAGAGTTTTCTAAGTTGCTCAGTATGGGTTTTTGGGATAGCTACTGATTCTAAGGTGGTAAATTATGAGGCAGTTATTTTAATTCAGGATTCCTGGCTTGGCAAGGGAAGAGGTAATGAATGCTCTGTAGATTTTTTAGAATTAATATTGTCATTCTAGGTGATTTCCTCCAGTCTCATGGTTTAAAATACCATTTGGTGATTCCCAAATTTATAATGTATCCCAATCTAAATTCTCCACTGAGGTCCAAAATTGGTTTCTGTTAGCTCAAACTATTGGTATGTGAAATAAGCATCTCAGTCTTAATTTCTAAAAACAATGGCCCCTCCCACTAAATCCACTAGACCTATGTTCCCCATTTTAGCAAGAATCAATCACCATACAGTTGCTTGGTTTAAAAACAAACAAACAAAAATACTTGGCCATTCTGTCATTTTTCTGACATTCTGTCAGTAGATCCTGTTGGCTCTATATTCTGAATCCTACCAATTCTCAACATTTCCACTGCTACCACCTTATTTCAAGCCACCAAACTTTATTCTCAGGGATACCGAAATAGCCTCCTAGTTGACCTTCCTGCTTGCACTTTTGAAGGTCATGGCTATCCACTACAAGCAGCTAGCCACTATACAAATCATTCCACCCTCCAGAGTAAAACCATCCAATGACTGCCATTCTCCTTACGCTGCTTAATCAAAGCGCTGCAGTTTCACTAATCTTATTTCCCACAAATTTCTCACCCAGGCTCACTGGGCTCTAAGCACTCTTGGCCTCCTTGCTTCTTTCTCAAATGCCAAGCACATTACGCTTCAGGACTTTTCTAACTTCTTGTTCTGCCTAGACCAACCTTTGCTCATTCCTTCAAGGATCCCTCCGGCTTTCATTCAGGTCTCTGCTCAAATATCAACTCAGACTTGTCTATCCAGGCTAGCCTATCTTAAACTGCACATTCTCATATCTACTTTCTCTATCACTCGTATTATTTCATATCATTTTACTTTACTTCTGTCCCTGTCTAGATTGTACAGCTCCTTTAGGGTAGGGAATGTCTTTCATTCCCGCCGCATCCCTAGCGCCTTGAAAAAAAAAATGCCTGGCATATATTAAGCACCTAAAAACATGCTTGATTAAATGAATTTGGCCTGAACTTACCCTGCTTAACTGCAGCACTTGCATTGTGAACTTGTGAGGTGACCTCACAAAGATAAGCACACAAACACAGAAAGTAAGCAAAACCCAGGTGAGGCCTGGGTTTTGCATACTTTTTGGAGCCTTTTAGTAAAGGCTCGTGCAGGAATTCCTTGCAGCTCCCCAAGCCAGGGCTGGGCCTTACAATGGTGTTTCGTTTCCTTGTCCGGCCGGAAAGGGGAAGGGGTAAACAGGAGAAAATGAGGAGTTAAGAAAATAAGGAAGGAGCATCAGCTCTATAGGATTCCCCTGAAAATTTACGGTTATCCATGGCAGCTCTTGTTTTTATTAGCTTGCCCTGGGACTGAGGGTACGATTCCGGAAAGAAAACCCTGGAGGCGATCTACGTGCAAACTGGTCAGCCATTTTCCGAAACTAGTCTCTCTAGTAACGCCGCCCGACTGGGTGCGCAAGGAGAGGGCGGGGCTTATTGCGAGGACCTTATTCCGGAAACCGCACCCTCGGTGGCGTCCCACCTACGGGGATTCACAAAACGCAGAGTGAGATTTAACAGTCGGCAGCGAAAGCGCGCACTCGAGCGCCAATGAGAAA
>PVJL010006243.1:0-95111 GCA_004026885.1 Lyroderma lyra | reverse complement strand
CACACGCACACGCACATGCATGTGTCTCCAGCCCTTGTGACCAAGAGCTATCCATGGTTTTATATCTCCAGATCCTTTTCCTTCCATGAGTATGATTACCTGGGGATTACATCCTTACCCCACTGTGACAATACACCCACTTCTACATGTAGCTGCAAGTCAAATGGAATCTGCCAGTCTCTGAGTGGCTGGGGACACCTCTGAAGCAAGACAAGGCGAGCAGATCCCTTGTTCATGACCTCTGGCAATCCATTTATCTGACCTCAGTCTCATAAATGTGTCCTGATGAGCCCAATTGCTTGCTAATGGTTATGAGCTGAGACCTGGGGATTTATGTCTGAGGTCTCTCTAGCCATAGACAGGAGCAGAGCCGTGTGCAGGAGACTAGGCTCTGTGTGGCTTCAGTCTGTGGACCATAGCAGAACACACCTCCCCACTGCATGTCAGGCAAAAGCGCTGCTCTGGGAAGCGGGGAGGGGGGTTCGTTGGGGAAAGAAAGATCTCTGGCTGCAGATGTCCCACAGGTGAAGGGCGAGTGTCTGGAAAACTGGCCCACCTTGGCTGTATGTCTGTGTGTTGAGGTTGGGGGAGTGGACATTGGAGAAGTAAGCACTGGAATTGGAGCCAGTCAAGCTGACCCCAAATCTTGGCTCTGTCGTTTACCAGTGTGTGACTCTGGACAAATCTCTAACCTCCCTGAGCCTCATTTCCTCATCTGAGGATAGGGACTGTAATACAATCCCATAAGTTTATGAAAATTAAATGAGATAAAGTTTGCAAAAGGCAGTTCAAATACTAATTGTATCTATTAAAGTAGGTCAAGAGATTGGGATGCCAATTCTAACTCTGCCAGTAATTTGCTGGGACAGAGCATTGGCTCTGTCACTGATGGCCTTACATACATGTGCTTTCTGTGACTTGGCTGCCCCACAGATGTTAAGAGGGGACTAGATCCAATGGTCTGTTGTCCCTTCCAGCTCTGATGTTTTTTGGCTCTAATAAGGAGTCCTTGAGTTGGAAATGCAGAGTTGAAAGGGCATGGGCCTCATCTTGGCCATACAGAGGGTGTCCTGCAACTATGGCCTCAGGGACGACATAGGAGTGAGAACTGAGTTAGAGCAGCCCCTCCCCCAATGATGCCTTTCTTTGAGTACAGCCCCCATCAGGGTGCTGGGCATTATGTGAAGAACTCTGGGGCAAGAGAGGTGATCAGAAAAGGCCCTGCTGAGGGGTAGGAGCCAGCTGGGTATTGATGGAAATGCCTGAGCCATTCATGCCTTTTGCACAAGTGGGTCTTCAAATACCTCCTCCCCTCCTCTCTTCTCCTCTTCCCACACCCAAGACACATATGGGTGCTCGCAAGCATACACATACACACACTCACAGCAGACCTGTCAAGTCTGACTTGATTGGGGGAGGCAAATGGAGCAGAGAACCCCTCCCCGATGTCTTGCCAAAGACTCAGGTAGAGCCCTAAGGATTCCAATACCAGAATGTAGAACAGGGTCCTCAGCCCTTCCCCAGCCCCCTTCACCATTCTGGGAACTTCCTGGAGCCAGTCACTGCAAGAAACAGACATGATCCCCAACTCAGTCTCATAGATCCTGTGCTTCTTTCACGTTCTATTCCGCCATCTCCCCTCCTGCCCCATGTGCTAGCATCCTAATCTTGAAACCCTGGAGACCTCAGGCAGCTAAGCCAATGACATTTACTGAGCACATGTTATGTGCCTGACGCTGAGTCAGATGCAAGGGCTAAGGAGGGGAATTAGACCTGATCCCTGTCCTCAAAATGTCCTAGTCTATTGGGGGACAGACTTTAAACAGTAATGACAATACTATGTGGTAGGTGACAGCAATGTACATGACAACAGATAGCCATATAGGAGAAGAAGGAGTGAAAGGAAGATACTTGAGCTGCTTTCTAAAAATTTTAGTTGTGTATAGAATTGTACACCTGGAACCTATGTAAGTTTTGCTAACCAATGTCACTCTAATAAGTCTAACAATAAAAAATAGAAAAAAAAATAAAGCTGCTATGAAAAAAAATTTTTTGTTGTTGTGGAAGATTGAAAACACATACAAAAATAGAACAGTATAATAAACCCTTGTGTCCTCCTCATCAGATGCAACAATGATCACCTCATGGTCCATCTCGGTGTGTCTACACTCCCACTCACTCCACATGGCACCATTACTGGAGCGGGGCTGGTTTTGATGGAAAAACAGTAGTTCCACGTGTGGACAAGTGCTGGCGGGACATTGCAGGCAGAGGGGAATGCGATGCCGGTGTACCAAGATGTTGCATCAAATTCCAGCCAGACCAGTGGGGCAAGATGCTGTGTCCACCGCACACCTTGGCCTCGGGGCCATCTTTTCCACAGTGTGACTTGTCACGCTTTATGGAACTAGGTGTCTCCCGAGGCAAGTCTTCCGCGGACCCAAGGAAGCACAGAGCAGGCCCTCTGAGAGCTGAGAGTGAGGCGTGTACAGCGAGGAGGCCCCGCGAAGGCCGCGGGCCTTGGCGGCCTAGGAGCCTCGAGCGCAAGGGACCGGCGAGCACCAGCACGGGCAGGCAAGGCGGGCGCAGTCGGACCCTCCGCCCCACGTCGGCGAGCAGCCTTAAATATTACCCCGGAGTTTTCAATTATCTCTTCTTAATGGATTTGCAGGGGCTCTTTCATCAAGTGCGGGGTGGCTGGGTGTGGGGGTGTGGGGAGCGCGCGGCGAGGGCTGGAGCTGGGAAAATGGCCCATATTTCAATATTAAAGCCCTTTACGATCGTCAGCAGCATGAAAGATGCTGCAAATAAAATGGAGCCGCCCGCGCCAGCCTCTCCATCTCCGAAGTTTTAATTAACGCTGAGGGGGAGGTGGCTGCGGGGCGGGGTCGGAGCCCGGCCAGGGGCGGATCGCGGAGCCTCGTGCATCCCCGGTTCGGAGCGTGGGCCGCGGGGATCCCGCCCGCGGGGCCCAGCCGTGAGGCTGCGGAAGATGCCAACAGAGATGGCGAAGGTGCAGGTGGGGGAGGGGGAAAGGTTGCCAGGCTTCTGGGCTTCTGACCAGGAAGCAAACGTCAGGTAACTGAAGGCACAAAGCTCTTGTCATTAAACGGGAGGGGACTTCGGGCCCAAGGACCGGGCTCTTCACACTGATCCTCCTTCAGCCTTTACTTCCGGCCAACAGCAACCCCCGAACTCCCATTCGCGGATCCCAGTCCACCCCCCCCACCCCCCACCCTCCCACACACACACACCTTAGGGCTCTCCAACAACCCTCCCCTGTTGGCATCCTCTGGCCCTTGTTTCGGGGAAGCAGACATGCTTCCTGAGGCTCTGGGTCCCCGCCCCTCACGACTCCAGCTCCGAGACGTCTGCTTTCTCCATCAGTCCCTCGGCCTCCGGGTGGGCCCCATTCTCCAGGCGCGCGGCGTAGCGCGCACAGAAGCGCCACTGTTCTGCCTTGGCAGCAGCCTGCTTGACAGCTTGTGCCTGAGCAACAGACCCATCCGTCAGGCGGGAAGGATGGAGCAACGTCCGGCTGCCCGCTCTGAGGACTCCCCTGGGAGCCACCTCTGGCCTTGGCCCAGACTCCTTTCTTCCCCTTTCCCCATGTCCCCAACACTGCCTGAAACTGCCAACTCAGTATACATATCTGTCTCTACTTTCCCCGCCCCACCCCCCTACACACGCACACACACACACACACACACACACACACACGCACACACAGAGCCTGGAACCTGAGGCCCAGGAGAACCACCTCCTTGCATGGGTCACACTTAAAAGTCCTTCCCCTACCTATATCCACTTGGTAGGCATAACTCTTTGGCTTAAAAGAATCCAGGGATCTCAGTGGACCACAGGCCAAAGCTAAGTCGACCAATTAACACTCAGGGTTTTAAACCAAGGACTTTGAGCAAACCCTATAGAGTAGAGGAATTAGAAAAATATTACAAATAAAAGATGTGGTCTTTATTCCTGGGTATTTATACATGTTTTATGTGTTCTGAAAGGTATTGCAGAAATCGAATTCTCTTATTGTGCTAAAGAGCTTGCAAGCACCAATATGACAGATTCTATATTTAAAGTAAAAAAAGGAAAAGTTCTCCTCCATTTTCTTTCTTTTTGGTGTATATATATTCTTCTTGTCAATTTGCGATGATCATCTATCAGGCCTGCTTAAAATAGCACATACTTAAGCAGTGTGGTTAGGAAGACAGAACTCACATTTAGGCAGTATAGGAACAAGTACAAAGGGCACTGCTGTTGGGATGCAGAGTAATGGGCGAAAGAAGTGAAAATTGAAACATGTTTAGCTTAATCAAGGAAGACTTCCTGGAGCAGATTGGATCTAGGAGTAAAATATAAACTTGAAAAGAACATTCTAGATGATATAAATTTGAAAAGAAAATTCCAGATGAGGAAACACTGGTCCTAAAGTAGGACAGATTCTATATTTTATTTTGGGTTGAGGAGCACATATAGTTGGCTACAACACATTTCTCTGGGAATAGAGTAAGACGAAACAAAACTTGTGTGGTAGCAGGAAGAATTCAGAGTAGACACTGAGATCTTCAATGATGCTGGAGATTGAAGTGAGTTGGGACGGGCCCCAAAGCACCTCTTCTCCAAAAGAGTCCTCCCATACTTGGGATAGGCTTTGGGAGGGAGACTTGGATTCAGGGACTCAGCCACCACTTCCCGTTGTACCATTAGAAGGTTTGGATGAATGGTCATCAAAGGCAGGAGGGGCTCCACAGCTTCAATCATCAGCTCTGCCACAACTGGGGAAGGAGAGAGAGAGAAGCAAAAGATTCTTTCCTTTTACCCAGATTGTAAGGGGAGAAACCCAGGTCCAGTCACTCAAACTGAGAAGTATTCATTGAGCACCTACTATGTGCCAATCACTATCCAAGGCACTGAGGATCCAGAGATGATCAGGGCATAGTCCTTGTCAACGAAGTTCTCACACTCTAGTGGGGGAGACTATTCACTCATTTTAAAGAAGTATGAAGCATTTACTATGAGCCATGTAGAGTTGCAGAAACTAGAGATGCAACTGCAAACAAGACAGACTTGATTCCTGCCCTCTCACGGAGCACTGTCTAGTGCAGAAGATAGGTACATAACAGGCAGTTAGAATTCAGGGTGATGTGAGCGATGAAGGGGAAAGACGGTCGCTATGTGGGAACATGCATATCAGGGATACCTACTCTAGTCTGGGAAAGGGGAAGTGAGGATGATATGGAAGAGGCAACCCAAATCTACCTCAAAGGATGCAGAGCAATCAGGGGCAGAGTGGCATGGGAGGGTTTTCAGGGCCAAGGTTTGTGTGCCTGTTCAGCATCGCACTTGGAGCAGGTCAAATCAGGTCCAGGCCGAGTTTCCTCCCTCTAGGCACAGGCTGGCACTGGCCTGCCTCCAAGGTAGCTCTTCCAACAGCAGTGGGGAAAGCCAGACGATCATCCTAACGGAGCCAGACCAGGGAATTAGATTATCAGTTTCCCTATTCCGCTGGGGAGCTTCTGCTTCAGGGCTGGGCTATTTGGGAAGTCTGGGGAGAGGGGCTCTGTGGAGGGTCTTAGTCTTTAGCCCTCCCCCCTCCCCGATAACAGTTTTGAAACAAACCAGATTTTAAATAAAAAGAAACAGGTGATCTGTCTCTCTAGCTGCAGCTGAATACAAACCAGGACAAGAAAGAATTGTCCTCCATGGAAGATTTCTACCTCTTAAGTCCCAACCAGCTCCCCATACCAGCCATCAGGCAGGAGTCAAGGAGCAAAGCAGGAAAAGCATTTGGGAGAAGAGAATGGACTGGGCAAAAGCCCAGAGGCAGGAGCACCCAGGGCATCTTTGGGGAACTGGGGCTTCCTCAATGCAGAGAGGAGGCTGGCACAAGCTCATGAAGGCCCAGCATGTCAGGCTGAGGCGGTGGGGCCAGTGAGGGACCCCTGAAGGTTTTGTGGTTTAAATTCTGACAAGTTTTTCTATAATACAGAAAATAGAATAATGTCACAGCCTCGTACCCACTATCCAGGCTCAAGGTTTTATTAAGGTACTATCAATACTTTGTTAACTTTGCTCTGGAGTTATTTTGTTTTTGTTTTATTTTTCAAATAAGCAGGCCATTATGGATAAAACTGAAGCCCCCTTTTTTCCCTCCCTGGCACCATTTTCCTCCCTCCCAGAGGTACCACCATCATGAGTTTGGGGTGGTTCTTCCAGTCCATGTTTTTCTATTTTTTACCACATACATATATATATATCCATTATAATATTACTGCAGTGCTTTTTTTTAAAACTGTCCAACTGTTATGACATAATTTACAATTTCACTCTACATTTTTAAAAAGTCTTCAGTTGAGGTTTCTGGCACAGCACCAACAAGGGTAGATCTGGCTTTGTAAGATCACTGTGGGTGCCAAGCTGGGGATTCCAGGTGGTAGGCTAGGACCGAGGCTGGTGACAGTGGGAAAGAGGGTAATAGATGTTCAGAGTGACCGTAGGTCACTCTGATGGCAAACTCATGAGGGCAGGGATTGGCTCTATACCTGCTGTTTTTCAGCATCATGAACAGGGCCTAGTTCATGCAAGATTCTCGATAAATGTTGGTTGACTGAGAGAGGTGATGCGGCAGAGGGATCCAGAATGACTCCCAGATTCCCAGCCCAATATGACTGTCTCCAAGATGAGGGTCCCAGGAGGAGAAGCTGGATTATAGGAAAAGATGAATCCAGAAGCCATCCTTCTGGGCCGGAGGAAATGAGGCTACGTCGTACGGGAGGGGTTGATGTTAGAGAGCAGACCAGACTCCCAGCTCTCAGGATGGAAGGCTGTGACGGATTTGAAGGAACCCTGAGATTGGAGGGGGGAAAGGTTCAGTCCTGCTGGGGGCAAAGGGTAGTTGAGAAACAAACCAAATTCAAAACCCAGTTTTCTCAGAAGGCAGGAATGGCAGAGCCCAGCTTCTGCATTACCCACAGCGAGTGTCTTATTGCCCTCCGTGCAGTGAGTACCCGCAGCCCATTAGCCAAGGCAGAGGAGGAGGAGGAAGGTGTAATAAGTGATTCTGGAATCATAAAGACCTTGTCAGACGCCCACACTCCCAACTTTGCTCTCATTCCATATTCATCAACAAGATGGACGGGCGGGGTACTCACAATTGCTTCCCAGGGACTTACTCTTAACCGAGTTCAATCTCTCTATTCAGGGAAGAATGTGAAATATAACCTGCTTTCCTGCTCTTAAGACCCAAGCTCTGGCTTCATCAGGCTGCCCTCTGCAAAGAGCTCCCTCAAAGCCACTGTCACCCTTCTCTTCTGCACTGCCCCCAACCCCAGGCCCAGCCACCATCCACCCACTGCTGCCAATTCACCTTGAAACAGTCCCCTGCTCGCCTTGTTCTTCCCCTTCCCCGACACACTCCTCTACCCCTACAAGCCTTCCCTGCCTTTCCCCTGGCCCCCGTACTGTTTTCCTGAACTGAATCTGACAGCTCCAATTCCATCCTCATCTGTCTTTGTCCCTCTTCCCAGTGCCTTACCTGAGCTTTTCATAGCTTAGCCTCAGAGACCTTTGGGCCCTGGGAATGGTTAAGCAGCATCTCCCTATGTCAGCCCTGGATTCTGGGGGGCAGGAATACTTTTACTATCCTCAGGGTCCCTCTTTTGGGGGGGACCAGAGGGTCACTTAAGTTTTCTTCTCTCAGAAATGAAACTCTCATGGGTCTAAGTCACTTGACTCTCTTTCCTAGGAGTACTTGCAATTTAGATTTGCTCTTTATTCAAAGAACTTCAAATTTCCTGGTGATATGGAATAGGTATTGGGAGAAATATTGGAAGGGCTAGCCAGGGCCTGGTCAAGAAGTTGCCATTTGAAGGGGTGGTGAGATCCATTGGAAAGACCCTTTGACCTCTGAATCCAACCCCTAGAGTCACCCAAGGACCTACCTAATGATCCTCAAGCAGGCTGGGCCCAGTCCCCTCCCACCTTGAGCTTGGGTAGGCTTCTGATTTTTATCAGAGCAATTCATTTCCTAGAATACCACCTCCCTGCACCCCCACAGAGCAGAGAGTTACACTATGACTTTACACAGTTGGAGGTGCAACATAGCCCCCCAAGTCATGTGACTTACCCAGCTGACCAAGGTTCTTCCTCCCTGGAGAAATTAATGGGTCTTTTGACTCTCCTCCTTTTCATTTACCTGAACTGTTAAATTCTTCTACAATAAACATATATTGCTTATACTAGTAAGAAGGTAAAACTTCAGAAAGACCAGAAGTTATGAGTAAAGATGTACAGGGCTGTGGTGGTGGCCGCCGCTGAGTTAGTAACAAGGCCCAAGTCAGGTGTGTGTCCTGTGGGTGTTCTAACGAGTCAAGGGCCACTCCGGGGGACTTTGAGAGCACAGAGGCCTTGAGCCCTGGGCAGCCCCAAGGCTGGATCAACAGAAAGCACCTGTAGAGGTCTAAAGTGGGCGGTAAAGAGAAAGAAGGGTCAATAAGATGCAGATGGGCAAATTACTTCCACAGTCATAAAACTTCAAAGAGCTAAGTGACAGGTAGCCTTCAGGTCTTTCCTTAAGAATCCAACCAATTTTAAGTGTTCTGCTTTGCAGCATTCTATAAAGTGTACTACTATTCACCCCACTGATGATTAGTGGTTTGGCCGATAATTACTAAACAGGAGAAATCAGAATAGGTAGTCATAAATCCAAACTAAATACTTCATGTTTTTTAATGCTAAACTGGAAGGTTAAACAGTGGGAAGGTGGAAACAGTTACATTGTTGTTTATTTTGCTCTTTTAAAGAGTGACAAATTCAGAAATCTTGGCTTTTGCCCAGGCTCTGTCACTGACATACGAAGTCTGACAATTAAGTTTGTGAACTTGCCACCGTGCACTTAGGTTGGCAGCGCTGTACAAACAACTCGGTAAGGTGTCATAACCTTGGTATGTCTGTGTCTCACAGCTGTGTTCGTGCTGACGTGTGATAGTGTCTTGCTAAGTGGTGTTCATTATTGTTGTTGCGTGTTTTTGTGTGCCATTACAAGAATGTCAGAGCTTGAATTAGAGCAAAAAACAGACATTAAATTTCTTGTTAAATTGGCAAGAGTGGAAGTGAAATCAGGGACATGTCAGTCCAAGTTTATGGAGATAATGCCATGAGGAACACGGCAGTGTACACATGGATCAAACAATTTTCTGAGGGGAGAGAAAGCATCACTGATGAAGAGAGATCAGGGTGGCCAGTAACGAGCAGAACTGATGAAAACATTGCAAACATTTGTCAAGTTGTGCAGCAAAATTGACGGCTGACTGTGAGAGGCATAGCAGACCAAGTAAATAAACATTTATAGAGAAACAGTTAGGAAATCTTAACTGAAAATCTTGGCATGAGAAAGGTGTGTGCAAAAATGGTCCCGAAGGAGCTCATTAATGATCAAAAGCAAAGGAGAGTCGAAGTTTGCCAAGACCTTTTGGAGAGGCAAGAGGATGTTTTGGGCCGTGTTATCACTGGTGATGACACATGGGTGTGCCAATACGACCCTGAAACAGAGTGTCAAAGTGCACAATGGAAGTCCACCAGTTCTCCGCAACCAAAAATTTTGTCAGTCCAAATCAAGAGTCAGAATGATGTTGCTAACCTTTCTTGATATCACAAGGATTGTTCACTATGAATATGTACCAACTGGACAAACAGTCAACCAAATTTACTATTTGGAATTACTGAAAAGGCTGCATGGAAAAGTTAGATGAAAATGACCTAAACTTTTCACCTACAACCCACGGCTCTTGCATCACGAACATGCACAGCTCACACGGCACTGTCTGTGAGGGGGTTTTAGCTGGTACCTAAATAACTGTATTGGAACACCCTCCCTACTCACCTGGTCTGGCTCCCCACTGACTTTTTTCTTTACTCAAAGATAAAGGAAATATTGAAAGGAAGACATTTTGATAACATTCAGGACATCAAGGGTAATATGACTCTGATGGCCATTCTAGAAAAAGAATTCCAAAATTGCTTTGAAGGATAGACTAGGCGCTGGCATCAGTGCACAGCTTCCCAAGGGGAGTACTTTGAAGGTGACCGTAGTGATATTCAGCAATGAGGTATGTAGCACTTTTTCTAGGATGAGTTCAAGAACTTAGTTGTCAGACCTTGTAAAGATTCTCAAAATTTTCTGTCACCGTCCTTTGATATTAGAGGGAGGAGAGTGAACTGGATTAGTGGTCTAGGGGCACAGTTCAAAAGCCCTCACTGAGGACCAAATTCTTTTGAGGACTTAAGTTTTAGCTTTAAAATTGTGCAAACTTGGCATTTCATTACATTGTATATTTTGTGTCTTAATATAAAAATGATGTTTAAACAGTTTTGCCACCAAAAAACCTCTGTGATCCTCAAAGTATCCTGTGATATTCCCACCAGGCAGCCACTGTAGTGTGACCCTTGGGCACCTACACCCCTTTTGAAAAGTGCTTCAGTAGGTGGCCCCCCAAATAAGTCCCTTCTTTATTTGATTTTTTTAATTTGGCAAACTTCCCTGTCACTGTCCCAGGTTATATCTCTAATGACTACCATTTAGTGAGCACTTACTATATGCCAGGCTCCGGTGCCAAATGCTTTATATGAATTATGTCATTTAAATTCTTACAACTAACTACCTGAAACTCAGAGACATGAAGCGACATGCCTAAGGTCACAGAGCTGCCTAGTGGCAGAGTGAGGATTTAAACACCAGTTTGCTTTACTCCAAGCAGATTGCATCCCCCTCTGCCTCTCAGGGCCATGGCTGGATCACCTGGCTGACTGAGCAGTAGCCTCCCCAGCAAGGAAGCTGTTGCAGTACATCTAGAAAGAGCATGGATATAATATAGGAAGAGTCAGAAAAGCTATGTTTAGGACTAGCTCTGTCTCTGACTAGCTAGTAGGTTCTTGAGGGATCGCCTTAGCTTCTGGGTCCTCATCTTTAAAATGGATGAAAAAGGTCTGTAAAAGGGATGGTAGAAAAAAGATGATCCAAGAGTCAACATCTTAGGTTTCTTTCTGATGCTCTGATGCTAACTGGCTGTGTCATCTTAGGCAAGTCACCAAATCTCTAAGCCTCTGTTTCCTCCCTTCTAAAATGTGAAAGTCATACCCATGGCACAAATAATACCCATTGCTATGAGAATTAAAAATCATATTAATATGTGTAAAACAACTGGAATGGAGTTCAGCATATAGTAGTTGTTCAATAAATGCTTCCCAACGGTAGTAAACCTTGGTATAGTAATAACAGCGGTAATGTCCATATTAAGAAATAGTGATTATTAAATAAGGGAAATGTGTGAAAGCAAAACTATAAAGTAAGGCAATCACTCAAAAATAAGGAACTAGAGAGGGTCTACTTTAATGAAGCCCCAGATTGCTCTGCTGGTTGAAGGACTGGAGTTCCCTTTCATTGAGAAACCTCTAACTTAAATCAAAACCAGAGAAGGAGCCACGGTTCAAGTTCTTTTCTTTTTTTTCTCTTGTATGCTTTTTCCATCACTTCTTCATGATCCCAGAACGAACACTCCTCCAACCCATCCCCACCCACACTGGTGCCTGGCACCCAGGACTTATCTGTGTTAACTCCTTCAGGGAGAAAATTTACATCAAACATTTCCTGCAAAGGGAGGGTGGAGGGTGGCCTGGAGAAAGAATGCCTGAGGCAGAGCAGGGAGAATCCAGGTCCCTCTGCCAGCCAGTTTGGAAGACAAAGCCAGATCTCTAAAAAGACAGACTCTCAGGTCTCTCCCAGCTTTAATGCTGGCTCAGTCCAACTCTGTGACTCTGTGATTAATGCCACAGTATGTGTAGGACCCTGAAAGACCACTCACCCATGTCTTGGTGAACTGGGTGGCCCCGATCTTGTCAGCTACACACTGGCACTTCCCAAAGTCTCAGTGATGGGGACTTTCTTGGAAGGGACTCCAGGTCTTGACCCAAGACTGACTCTCTATCTCCTATTGGGGCTTTGCAGCCCCACCTGGAAGGAGTTTTCCAAAGCAGGTGCAGCTTGCTGAGTGGCCAAGATGCTGTGAGTGGGATGGGTTCTCCTCTCTCTGGGCCTTTCCCCACCTAACCTGGTATCCCAGGCACTTCTCCCAGTTTGGAAAGAAGATTATTTATGGTTTATTTTTGACACCAGATCATCGCTGCCCAAGTTTCATCAATTTGTCACTGTTTTTATTGTCAGCAATTGCCCATAACTGGAGCACATTTAAAATGTCATTGATCTTGGTATTACAGTGTCATAATCTGACAGTAATAGGTGTAGCCAGCACAGGAAGCCCAGGCCCTGAGATTGATGGTGTTCAGCACACCAATTATATTCTGTCCATCTAAGTGATAAAAGAGTACGTAGGAGGCATTCAATAGATAAATTAGATATCGCTCCCAATTATGTCCCTTTATTTTATGGAGTCATATGCTCCCCTTAGAACTTCTTTTTCTTCATTTGACTTGTAAAGGGGGTATTACTTGAGCCCCCCAAAACCAGGGCTGCTCCCCTGCATGCCCCACCTTGGGTTTGATCCTGATCACTTCCTACTTTCTTTAAATTTCTCACCTGGGCTCTCCCTGGAACTCACCTAGGCACCTCACCAGTGTGGTGGGTGGGCACAGGTGTGGAAGGAAGGAGGTGGAGGTGCCTCTGGGGAGGCACTGGATCAGGCCTTTGGGAAGGATTAGGAGGTCTGATGATGCCTTTTCTTAATGTGACTCTGGCCAAATAAATGAGATCAGGAGAGAAGCCATTAAATAGGTTATGATCCTTCAGCCCCAAACCCCAGCAGAGCCTTCAAACTGGGACAACTAGTGCATGGCTGTTGCTGGGGAGGAGGAGGTCCGAAAGCTTTCCATTCCCAGGAGATAACTTCATCCATCTCTCTGGCTCCACTCTAGCTTGAGTTGAGTCAATTCAAACCCTTCCCTGGAAGAACCCCCAGGACCTCCCACACTCCCATGAAGATCAGTCGTCTTCCTCAGCTTGAGTTCCAGTTTTACCACTGTGGCAGGGGAGGGATGGTGGCTCTCCTGGGGAGGCAGCAGGCTCCTTGCTGGAGAGCGAGCCCCAGTAGCAGCTCATTTCTAAGAAGAGAGTTTGCCCAAGGCAGGGAAGTGCCTGGCCAGAAATGAGAGGCAGGGAATAGAGGTGCAGTGAGGGGGTCACTTTATCTGGGGCCTGGTTTATAAGCACTTTAGCCTCTAAGGACAGCCTTGACCTGATCCAGATCCCTGTACCCCCATTCCCCCATGTCCCCTAAAGGCAGCAGGAAACACAGAAGAAGCCAAGACATCAGGTTGTAAACAGTGTTCCAGGTTCATTTATTGAGCTTTGCAAGAGAAAAGTGTCCGTGGATGGGCTGTTCCCCATAGCCTGTTGCCATCTCTGCTGTTATAAATAATCCTGGCACTAAGTGCCCTGTTACACTGAGGCGAAGTTGTTCTTATGGCATGAAACCCGAGAATACGGGTCAGGGGAGGAGGGATGACAGGGGACAGGAGAGAGAGATGGGGAACCATCACCCCCAGGCTCCTCAAGTATACTCCTGAGCTGGTGATAGATGAATTTCTGGAGCAGCGGATGGCATTTCAAGTAAAATGTTTATAGGAAAAGAGTGTGATTTAAACAACGTCTTGGCCGATAAACACCAGCCAGATGGGGGGAGAGGGCAGGGCGAGGGGTAGAGGAATCTAAGGCCTGGAGGCCCCTGGTGTTAAGTAGCTGTCTGAATCTCTGCTAAAACACACGCGCCAGCTTTGGTCTTAACATGTTTTTAAGAGCTGGTTATGGTTTCCTTGAGGGCAGCTCAGATTAAGACTAGAGTGGAGCCCCCAGCTGAACGACTTCAATAACTGTCCATCACGGTATCTTTAGAGACAGCAGCTGCCTCCCCTCCGGTCAGGGAGCCCAGGACCGGGAAAGGCTGTCAGCCTGCTCCCAGGCAGCGTAAGGGCCTGCTGCTCTGTGCATGGGTCCTCCCTGGGAACTGGGGCGGACCCTAGGGACCGGAATTAAGCCCCACCCTCAGAGAGCTCTCAGTCTTCAAGGAAAGAGAAAAACACACAACCTAGAAAAGAAGACAGAGAATGAAGAGAGCCAAAGGATGGAAGTCAAGGAAGAGAAATCCATCACCAAATCCAGAATCCAGGCCCTTCTCACCATGCCCGCTGCTGCCGGCCTGATTCCTGCCACCTGCCTCTCATTTGGATTCGTGCAATACTCTTTCAACAACTTTCTCTGCATCTTCTCTCACCCCCTCGCAATGTATTCTCAATGCAAAAGACAGAAGGACCATTTAAACCTTAAGTCCAATAATGTCTTACCTCCCTATTTCACTCAGAGTAAATAATGATCCAAGTCCTGAAAACAGCCCATAAGGCCCTACATCATCTTGCCCCTCGTTACCTCTCTGATGCCATCTGCTCCCACTCTTTTCCTTGCTCACTCCTCTCCAGTCACACTAGCTCTAGGTTCCACAAACTTGTCGGGAATGTGCCTGCCCCAGGGCCTTTGCACCAGCTGATCCGCTGCTTGGCATTCTCTTTCCCAACAAATCCTTGGGACTTACTTACCCTCTCATGTTTAAGTCTTGGTTCATATACCATATTCTCAATGAGACCTCCTTGACTACCATATTTAAAATTGCAGACTTCCCCTCCATCCTGATCCCTCTTTCCCTGATCTATCTGTGTGTGCTGTCTCTCCCTGCTAAAATGTAAACTCCACATGGGCAGAGGTCTTTCTCTGTTTTGTCCATTGATGTATCTTGAGAGACTGGAATAGTGCTCATAACAATTGCTTAATGAGTAAATGCAAAGGATAAGATTAACCAAGGCAAGGTTTGGAGGGGAGGGCAAGGGGAGGCCATCCCAGGTTTGGGGTTTACTTGTGCCTTACTTTATCACAGGCCATGTATGAGGAACTGGGGTCAAGGTAATGGGCACCAGTGCAAGACTTGGGTTAGGGCATCACACAAATGGGGAGATTCAGTTGGCAAAGAGATTAGCCTGGATTTACCCCCTGAATCTGGTGCAGGACTTGGTTTTAGGTTGAGATTTCATCATCTCCATGACCAATATGTACTTTGGGATAATAATACCAAAAAAAAAAAAATGGGCTAGGCAAGAATGAAATGGTTGGAAATGAGGGATGGACTGGGAATTCAGAGGCTCTTGTCAGGCGGGGGCAGGTGGCTGAGAGACCGCAGAGCAGCCACGTGTCTTATAAGTCTGACAGAAAGATCAAGGTGACATGATAGGGCCCGAAGGAAGATTGTGTACGTAAGTCACGGGAGGGGACCAAGTCATCATCTCAGAGAGGATGTTCCATCTCCACTGAGGGCAGAATGAAGAATCAGGGGCTGCATCTAAAGTAGCAGAAGCTGGAGTTGTACATGAAGAAAAATTTCCCAAGAATGCAACAGGTAGTACCGGGAAGCTGCGGAGACTTGTTCTCTGGAGAACCTGATCAGGACCCAGCTGGTGACACCTCAGCTAGACTGACACTAAGGGCCTCATGGGTCTGTGAGACAGTGGGACGGCAGTATCGGGAGACTAGAGCCCTGGAGAGGGTTTCTGCCTGTCAGACCGCCAACCCCTCCCTCTCAGCTACAATTTCTGAGCTCCTAAGCAGTGCAGCCATCTTACCAGGATGGGTGGGGAAACTGTGTCCCTAGGCACCTCTCCCTGAAACCTCAGTGCTCAACTCAGCTTCGTGGTAGCTTCAGGGTACAAGCCTAAAGAAGTAGAACCAAATCTTTGGAGATTTATACAAGACTGGTTCCTGTGGTTATAATGAAGAGAGGACCCAGTGGCCTGGTGGTCCCGAGAATGGGAGGGAGACTTATTTGTCACCATACAACTTTTGCTGCCTTTGAGTTTTCAACCATGTACATGTATTTCCTATTTTTAAAAAATAAAATAATTAATATCAGACAAAAACAACAATAATAACAAAGAATAGATCCAGGGAGGCGGGAACTTGATGCCTACACCTGCTACCTTTAGGACAATAACATGGCCCTCCTGGCCCACAACCAACCTCTTCCTCATCTGGTATTCTCCATTCCCTAGAGGTTCAGAGAAGGGTGTAGCTGGTCTAATGTCACACAGCAGTTAGGGACTAGCAAAGGTCTGGGGGTCAGTTGTCCAGACTCTCAGTGTTGGCTTTCGCTCCTGGTCTTCGATGACCTGGTCTCCGACCTTGACGTCTCCATGTTATTTGCAAGGCTGTGTAGATGCTACAAATCAACCTTAAAAAAGATATTTTAAAATGTTCATGGTCTTAAATGCTATCTTTCCCAGATAGTCATCTCTGGATGGAGCTCTCCTCTGTCCTCCATGGAGTGCCTAGGAGTTTATTCCCTCCCTCTCTGCCTCCGTCTTTTCCACCACCCTTGATCATCAAAGTGGCTCCCCACTGCAATTTGGTCCTGCCCCTGATGAGATTTGTAACCTTGAGCAAGTCACTTAACCTTTCTTCATCTATAATCAAGGACCATGACCTTCTTCCCATGGCTCTTCATTCATCCATTTGTATAGCAAGCACGTATTCTGTGCCAGGCACTGAGGATAACATGAGGCAACGTATGTGGAGTCAGTACAGAGACACAGAGAGCTATTGGCAAGGTCTCCTTCCTTGGTTGCTTTTCCAGGATGAGCGTGAAAATCGAGCATGGCCTTGGAAAAATCTCTTCAGTCTACTCCCAACTCTCAGCTTCCAGCACTAGTCCTGGGGCTGACGTCTTCCTCTGGATAAAGAGTCAGGGGCTGCAGAAAGAGCCTCCTTCCCAGGTTTTTCCACTGGCTAGATCCCGAGGGCATTGCTTTGCCTGCAAGAAGAAATAACTCTAAAATTCAACTGTGGGTCTTCAGTCTGGAGCTTCAGGAGTGTCCCTCTCTTGCTCTCTGGGACCCTGTCCCTGAGAATCTGCTCAGGTTCCTAGTCTCTCCTTTCCTGAGCCCAAAGCCTCCTTGCAGGCTGGCATGGAGGCCAAGACTCTGGGATAGGAAAACTCTCACATGTGCCTCCCTTTAAATGTAGGCTGGGCTGTGGAGGAAGACGGCCCGTTCTTTAAAACAACCACCACAACCTCAGAGCATATAGAAGCTCGTTTCAGATGAGGAAAGAGAAGCGTCCAGAGTTCTGGAAGGGGAGCTGTCCCCATCCCTGCCTGGCCACTGAGGATTGGATGAGTGCGTGTCACTTAGAGAGAGGGTGTTTGCGAAAAAGATGGGCTGCTCCAGACTTGGTCAAGACAAGATCCCAAGTCAACTCAAAGTGGTTATGATGGACCATGGGAGGGGAGGGATCACGTGTAGGCATGAGGAGGCACACCTCCTGGTGGTCAGGAAAGAGGCTGAGGGAGAGAGAGCTTGTGGAGGGTTAGATGGAACCACTCAGACAAGGTTCTCCCAGAGCCAGGGGGAAGGATGAGATGATTTGGGGGTTCCAAAGGAGTCGGGGATTCCCTGATGCTGCAGCCTACAGGCACTGGGGAGGAAGCCAGGGAACTGTCAGTTCATCCATGTCTAGAGCACAGACCCCATAGACAGGGACCGGGTTCTCAGGTACCTCCAACACGTCCAGCACAAAGCCTCCCACAGGGCAGACTGGAGAATCTGACCAAAGAGAAGAAGTCTTTCCCTGGAAGATGGTGCCAACTCCACCCTCAGGGGGAGGGCAGCTGCTTTAGAGCACCAGCAAAAATATGGCTCCAGACTGTGGGACCTGAAAGTACTCCCTCAGGTCCTGCTTACCACAGCTTGCTTTGATCTCACTGCCGTGTGTGGGGTTTGCCCATGCCCAGAGGACAAGCTGAGCAGGGGCTAAGGGCCTTGCTTTCAGGCCTAGCCTGTTGTCCCTGGGAGCAGAACAAACCGGCCAAATTCTCAAGCACCTGACTCACCTCCTGGGGAATCCTGTTGAGAGTGGAACTGGCGCGGGGTGGGGGTGGGGGGTTCTTCTATGGAACCGCCACATTTTGTGAGGATAGAAGAGAATAGCAGAGGGCAAGGGGGTTCAGTGGCCAGCAGAGGTGGGGTTCAGGGAACCTCCTAGCTGGGGTAAGGGGATTTTTCTGGTGCTCAGCCCTTCCACCCGCTGAGGAAGGACTGCAGTTTCTGGAGGGCAGAAACCAATTCAGCATCATCACTGCAGCCCCAGTGCCCAGCATGAAACAGATGCTCAAAACCCATGGGCTGAACGAATAAATGAGTCTGGGGGCTAAACACCGGCCCCTCCAGCAGCTGGAGTGGGTCTTTGGATAACGGACCCCCTCTCTGGGCCTCAGTTTCTCCATCTGTAAAAAGAGGGTGTTGCACTAGATTATCTCGAAGTTTTTTCCCACGCGTTTCTCTGTTTTCTCACGGTTCCTCTCCAGTTCTTCCCCTTTAAATCCTCTTCAACTTGACCCACATTCTCTGCCCCCTCCCCCATTTCAGACTCCCCCCTCCTTAGCCACCTTTCTCCTGTTCTCTTTTTTACAGGTGTTGCTCCTTTACTGCTCCGGGTGATTTCCCCTGGCACGACCCTGGACCCTCCCTCTGGATCCTTCTGTGTTCTAGGTTCCCCCTCCCCACCTCCCCCATTCTAGCCCCTCCCTTCATCGACCTGAGACGCCAGAGCCCTGAGATTGGGGTCCCAAGACAGACTCTGCCCTGCTCCTGCCGTGACCCCACGGCGGTGACCCCACGGCGGTGACCCCGGCTCCCTCCCTCTCCGTCTGTCCCCACCCCCACCCCGCAGCGCGACCAGCCCGCCCCTCTCCCAGCAGCGGGTGCCGGTGCCGCAGTGCGCCCTCGCCCCACGCTAATGCGATCTGGAGAGACCCGGGCGGGCGGCGGGCAGTCTGGGCCGAGCGTCCTGGGCGGCGCTGATGGATGGTCCCCTGACAGTAATCGCAGAATGAGGACGCTTTGGCGACGAAGCTCGCGCGCCCGAGGCCCCGCTGTTTGGCGAGCCCTGGAGTCCCTCCATCCACAGCGCCTGCCTACCAGGTGCTGTCCCCAACCGCTGGGCTTTGGGAAAGCCGGAAGCCTGAGGTTAGGGTGGAGGTGGGGACTTTCCCTGCCCTCTACCTCCCAAGACACTGGTTTCCTTGGGAATGGTCCTGGGACCCTGTGGTCCTGAACAAGAAGTACTGGGCTCCCTAAACCTCAGCTTCCTCTTCTGTACAATGGGGAATAATGGACTTTCTAAGCCCGGATGGAGAGTGTTAGCAGCAAAAAAGAAAACACTGAGGAAAATTACTAGTTTCCCTTAAATAGAAATCAATTTTTACTTTTAGTTCACAGTGCTCAGAATAATCTGGGCTAATGTATGAAGCTGAATGAGACAGTCACACACAGAATATATGTTTATACACATACACATCATAATGTTTGGCGGCTGTCTAATAAATATATGTGATCATAAGAGATAGCAATATCAGTATTTCTTCAGTGTCATTAAAAGAGAAGCACATCAGAGTAGGTATCTCTTCAGGGAGGTGACGCCCTCACGTAGGACTCTTTCTGCAACTCCCCCGAGGACCTGCTAGCATCTCAGCCTCAATCCCCATCCAGTTTTGGGATCCCCCTCAGTCCAGGGCTGGGCTAAGGGCTGTGAGGATTCTCTTGGGAATATGTCCCCGGCCTATTTCCCATCCCCTCACCCACTTACAGGTGACACAAAGTTCTACGGCTCCTCCATCTCAGGGGATTCCCCTTGGGCCTGGGCCCTGCAGAGGGGTTGGGGGCAAGGATCCAGGGCCAATTACAATTCTGAAAGCACACCCAGACGCCTCCTCACTCCCTTTTAACCTTTCCCTCTCATCAGAAGCCAAATTGAGTTAGTCTTGAGTTTTGATTTAATTCCCGAAATGGAGCCATAATCTGTTTAGTGTCCTTTTTTCCCAAGTCCTGGGTACTTAAGTATGTGTGTGTGTGGTGTGGGGAGCTTTAATGAGAGCGCAGCTTTGTGGCTTGTGGAAAACCCTCCCATACTTTTAACCTCCAAACAACACCAAAGAATAGGAGACACTATGGCCTTGATTGCCACTGGTGGTATAATGGTGACGACAACTAGTATTTACTGAGCACCTCCTGTGTGCCAGTACTGAGCTACACACTGACCAAGTATTTCTCACTTAATTCTCACAATTACCTTCCAGGTAGGTACCATTAATATTCCCAATTTACAGATGAAGAAACTGAGATTTAGAGAGGTTGAGTTGCTTATGCTGCATCCCGTGGCTATTAATTAGCAGCACCCAGCTTTGAAACTATAGTCAGACTACAGAGCCTGTGCTCTTAACCACTTAACTATGTGACCCTGGGCAAACTATGTAACTGTGACATGCCCCAGTTTCCTCATTTGCATAACAGATAAGAAATGGACTCCCTTCATAGTGCTGTTGTGCTGATTAAATGAGATAAGGTATTCACCCTACTTACAGTAAGCACTTAATTAAGTGCCCAAACCTTGGAGTAGGGTTCAGCAAGGGAAGGGGTGCAATGTAATGCAATGGGTGACTATTAATTATAAATTGTAACTATTGATAATCACAATTATGTTTTGGAGAGCCTCTTGGGCATAGGTAATCCTATAAAAGATTGCCATGCCTGTTTTACAGATGAAGAAACTGAGTTTCAGATAGATTAAGTAAATTATCTAAAGCCTATCAGTCAATAAATAGCAGAACAGTTTATATTCAAATGTTGGGCCCTTGGACTTTAAAGCCTGCTGCTCCCAGCACCCCCAAGGTCACCAGAGACTGGCCTCCCCTGGGGGAGGCCAGGGCTGAGGCCAACAAGCCCATATCACACCCTCTACCACCTGGGACCTGATTTTCTCCAGGGGAGCAATGTTTCCTTAAAGGAACAGGAGGGGAGTAAATAAGAGGCAGCTGAGACATTTCTCCCTCCCCCAGAGCCAACTTTCTCCCCACCCCCACTCCTCATTCCCCTGTTTCCTCTGTGCTCAAGTTTGTGGCCATTAAATAGAAGAGGAGAAAGTTTGAACCAGGCATGAAATATTTATCAGTTAATTACAATATGCAGATTCTGTTCCTGGGGGTGATTTATCTTTTTGGAAATACAGGAAAAGATCCTGGAAACTTGTATCCTAATTGCTTGGCCTATTATTGTAGCAACCAGGTAGAAACTCCATTTACTATGTAACTACAAATTTCCCACTAGCTGCCTCTGCCTCTGTCACTGGTGGCCATTCACCCTTCTGATGAGAGATAGGCCTTTAAGAGGTTAATTTCCCATTTCCTCTTGGGTTAGCCCCTTTCTAAATCCTAATATTTGTTGGAAATGAAAAGGATGAGAGTCTCAGAAATTCTGAGATCTCAAGAGAAGCAATCCTATGTGACACCTGCCCCAGTGAGGTAATGTGGCTACTGAAGGGGTGCCCCATATGGAGAAGAAGCTGAGTATTCTTCTTCTCCCCCGTCCTTGCTTACACAGGAGAAAGGCAAAGTGGGAGCCGTCCTCTCACCTCTTGTATCACCTTCTAGGGCCCATTTCTCAATCCCTGGCTGCATATTAGCATCACCTGAGGAGTTTTAAAAACTCCAGATGCGCAGACACTACTCCAGACCAACCAAATTAGAATCTAGAGCCAGTTGTCAGTATTTTTTAACCATCCCCAGGGGTTCCAACGTGCAGCCAAAGATGAGAGTCTCCAGTTCAGGGCTAACAGAAGAGCGTGGCTGCCTGATAACGGGGCCCTGCTTAGCTGTAGGGCTATGTCATTTTTATCCTTCCCTTTCAGGTGCAGGAGGAGGCAATTCCTTCACTTTTATTGGAATCGGAAGAGCGTTACTTTTCTCTCTTCACAAGAAGCTTCTAATATTAATAACTACCATTTATCAAGCCCCTGCTGAATGCTTGGATCTATGCAAATAAAATTTCATCTGATCTACACAACTCTGTAAGGCCAGTGGGTATGTCCATTTTGTGGATGGCTCAGAGAGGTTAAGTACTTTGCCTAGGGTTGTACAACTAGCAAGTGGCAGATCTGGGATTTTGAATCCAAAACCCATACTTTTAACCACTGTGCTGCCCGGCCTCTCAGTTTCTCAAAGTTGGAAGGGAAGTGCTCCAAAGCCAGTATCTGAAAGGCCTAGGGAACATCTTGAAGAGGGGAAGGGAAAGAGAAGCAAGGAGAAGTGTAGAAAGGGGCTACACACATGTGGATGGGGTATGCAACGAGGAATGGTGGTGGGTGGGAGAGACTGGAGAGACTGTGTGGGGATGAGATGAGATACCTCAAGGAGGGTGTGGTGAGGGAATGGGGCAGTGGCTGTGGAGAAAGCTGAGGGTTGGGGTCCAGGACTTGGAGCTGGCAGCCAGAGCAGGACTGGTGTCATGCCCATGGTAGACTGGGTAGCTGGAGAGGGAGGGACCTGTGTCAGAGGAGGGGGTCTTTGTGAGACACGCAGCAGTGAGGAATGCCCCACCATGAATACTAAGGGCAAGAAGAAGAGAAAGGGCCAGAGGGGGCTGGGTGATGTTTAGCTGCTGGGGTGATTAATGGGGGTGAACGGAGGGTGAAACTCAAACCCTTCTAACTGAGATGGTGGCAAATGGTTGTCCAAGAACAACAGTGCACTGTTTCATCGAGAAAGCCAATGTCCAGAGGAGGGGTGGTGGGGAGGACGCCAGGAGCAGTTGCTCCTTCCCTTTTTCCCCAAGGTCTTTTTATTTGCCATCAAACAGTAAATTAAAATATAATTGCCAGCTTCGGTAGACCCTCTGGATGGGCTTCCTACCTGCCTCCTGGCTTGAGGAAGACCTAGGGACACGGGGAGTGGCTCGGGGAAGAGAAAGTGGGGCTTGGGTTGTTGGTTGAGATGAGTCCATGGGCCACTCCACCAGGGTATGAAGTGGTGGCATGTTGGCTGATGCACTGGCTTCCTTCTGGACCAAACAGGTACAGGGAGATGCATGGGGTTTGGGTCCCTGAATGTCCTATGGAAGGTGGCATGTTCTTAGAGCAAAGTTCTTAGAGCAGCCCTGGCCTCGGGGAGGGCAGAGAGAGCTGGGGGAAGGAGGAGGGAGGCCCTGGCATCAGGGTGTAGAGCTGGGTTTGAGGAGTGGAGGCAAAACTGGTGGGAAGTAGCAGGTTTGAAGGCCCCTCCCTCATTTCCTTCTTCTCTCTCTCTCTAGGCACAGCTGCCTTGATTTCTCCACCAGCATTTTCAGAGGGCAAGAGAAGAGGGAGAAGGGGATGAAGTGATATTTCAGAGATGTTTCAGAGTGGGGGAGGTGAGCAGCAGGCAGGGATTTAGAGGAAAATTAATCTCACAGGATAGGAGCAATTTTCTCCCTCTCTAGACTGTTATGTATATGAAATAACTGGCAGATTCCACTTCCCTAGTTCTAGCCCCTCAAGGGGATGGTGTATCTTGAAGCCTTTGCCTCCTACAGGAGAGCAGGGTGGGCCGAAAGGGAGGTCAGGAAAATAAGCCAATTGTGTATTCAAGGGCCTCCAGAGGAGTGAGGGAGAGCAGCATCTTCTGAGGGCAGGGGAGGCAGAATGCCCATCCCTGATCCCAGATCACTTGACAATTTTGCCTTAGAGTCCTGCCACCAGGCCTTAATTCCTGTTTCCACACAGAGCTTGACAAAGCTCCTTCCCTTGCTGGGTCTCATTCCCAGTTCCAACTCTATCTTTGCAGAAGCCAAGCCTACAAAGCACTTGGAAATCTGAAGTTAGTGGGAAGTAGTTTATTGGGTGCAAATACTCTGTGAGGTCCAATATGACTTGACTGGTAATGAGGCAACCATTCCTCATAGGGGCCAGGGCCAGGGGCTGCTTTCCAGAGAGGACTGGGCCTCAGTTTGCTTGTTCTGAGGGTAGGGGCTAATAGAGGCTGCCCTGTGCTTCTCAGAGAAGGAAATAAACGAGTCCACTGGAGAGCAATGGTCACAATTAACAGTCTTAATTATGAATGAATAATTCATAATTATTCCAGACTTGCAGATAAGCACAAACCCACTGAAATTATTTCCCAGGGAGGAATATAGTCAGAGGGGGTAGGAAGGGGACTTCAGTGCAGCCATTACTTCTGGAGGCCCTCGCGTTCTTTTCTCTGCTTTCCGACCAGGCCTGGAAGAAATTCATTCACTTCCTTGGCTGATTCCTCCTAACAGCTACCCACTTGTACTCAAAACTTCTAAACACAATGCCATACTGAGGACAGAGGGCCATCCCCGCCAACATGATCTTAGAACCTGGACTCTGGATTTTGGGGTCTCTGTTCCCTGCTGCCTGTTCTGCTGTTTGTATAAGGGGTGTCCTGCAGGAAGGGATGGCACTGGGAGGTGTGGCCATCTTTCTGGGTTTTCTCCCTCTCTCAAGTCCCTTCCCATGGGGATTGCCTGGGAGTCCTCACATTGTATTAGAAGGTCTCTCCAGCTCTATGTGGGAAGGGAAATAGGGAGCACCCCTTCTCTTGTGGATGTCACTGGTTCCAGGATCCAGGTGTGGGGGGCTGACTCTGACCTCCTGAGAAGATGTCTACATGACATCAATAATGGGCTAAGGAGGCATGTGCAACACCAGACCCGGCTCTCGGCTGCTTCCCTCCCAACACTCATAATCCTAAATTTCCACTCTAGTTGATTTTAAAATATCTTAAAGGATCCTCCAAGAGATGCTCAGACCCTCACAGCTCTAGGTGATCTCCTTTTCTTTCAGGAATCTGAGAAGGAGATCCGTGTTCTTCCATATAATCAACACCTTAGACCACAAAAGGGCCTTATCTTCTGGCCATTAGGAGATCCTTGACCACCATCTCTGCTGAGAAACCACTTTCTTCAAAAGGAAGCCGTGAGCAGATCAGGGGCCAAGGAAATCTGGCATTAGAAAGGATTTCTAATCCCAGTTCTACAGCTTTCCCAGCAGCTTCATCATTTGCATCAACTATGCTGTCAGGCTAAATCTACAGGCTGAAGGGAGTTGAAACACTGGAATCTAAAAGCACTCTTTTCCAAATCTGTGGTTACAAGAGCACACCTGAAAAGCTACTACAAGGCGGAGGGTCAGCCAGGCACACCACATGGGCATCTACTGCCATGAGGACCACACAACCTGCCCTTCACCCCAAGCTTTCTCCTTCCCTGGCCCCACTTTTGGTCTCAAAGAGGAGCATCATTTAGGTGTGATCCAAGTTACCCAGATAATTAACTGTGAAAACACGAGTTGTTGTTTTTTTTAAATGCCACTCCTTTGGCCTCCAAAGATGAGATCTTTAAATCCCTTCCCTCGCTCCTCCTATTCTCTATCCCTCTCCCCAGTAGGCACTCCCCAATCCTAGCTACAAAAATTTCTAAACGTAGTGGGGCAAACTTTCTTGATCTACCATTTTTCCCCACCTGCAACCCCTGCCCCTCCCCCCCCCATTTTTCCCTCTCTCTTGAGCCTCTGCTCTTCGCTTCTTAAAAAAAAAAAAAAAAAAAAAAAAAAGGAAGAAGAAGAAGAAGAAGGAATTTTCAATAGTCCCACTTGTCAAGCGAAGACCATCTTTTAACCTTCAACAGCAGCGAAAGCCGTGTGAACTCTCGGTGAACCAAGATTGAAGTCATAAATCACGCGTACAAAGGCGGCTGCGGAGGCTGGCGCGGGCTGCTGCACCTTTAACGCTTTCTGGGGCTGACAGGCGGCGGCCCAGCTAAAGTTCACAGCGCCGGGGGAGGGCCGCCCCCGCCTCCCTTCCCCCAGCCCGGCCCCGGGCCTGGCCCGCCGCAGCCGCCGGAGCCTCGCCGAGGAGGCGTCTTAGCTGCGCTCGCAAAGGAAAGGGGGTGTATTTTCGCTCCCGCCACCCCGCTCCATCCTGACGGGTTATCTCCTTCCGCTCCCGGCACGTCCCCTGCACCCCCCGCCCCCGACCCCGTCTGCTTGCTGTATTTAAATAGGCAACTAGATCCACACGGACCCAATTATTTAGCTTGCTTTGTCTTTAGCATTTTCTGCAGGACCCCAAGTGATGGACCTTCCGTTCCCCTTCCTCCCTCTAGAACTGGCATCCTTTATCTTTGTCTGCATAGGCCCAATTATACAGATCCTTGAGGTTCCAATAGGATCTGAGTCATTGGAACCAGAACACCTGGCTGAAACATGCTGTATAATTAGAAAGGATTTTCTTTTTCTCCACCTTTCTTTTCTAAGAGGGTTGGAATTAGCTGCCGTGACTGGGGCGGAGAAGCTGGGGTGGGAAAAAGGAAGCCAGTCCTACAAGGCCCAGCTTTCAGCCGGTGCCGAAATCTCCAGTCTTCCCGCGCCCGAGCGGGACTCGCTGCCTTTCCTTGGCTTCTGGGGCTCCGACTCCGATCAGTTTTTCCTCCTCCCACTGTCTTCTCCTCGGTTTAATTAAAGTTCAGCGACTCCACTTGCCTTTACACCCCCTCTCGTCTTTTTCTCAGAAAGCAGAAACCTGCCGCCGGTGTGGCCTCCCCTGCCTGCCTCCCTCTGCCGGCGACAGCCTCCTGGACCGGGTCCCCTGTCCCACCACCTTCCCGCAGGTGTGCAGCCGCTGGCCTGAGGGATCTGAACGACGGGGGCTGGGGTAAGAGTGCCCTGTCTTCCCCTGGACCCCCAGGCTTGCTTCGGAAAGTTTGGAGGGTGGGTACGCCCTGACTCAGGCAACCCACTCCCCCAAACTCATGGCCAACTAATCTGATATGACAAAAGCCCGTGATGGATTTGGTATATGTTAATTCACAATGCCCTTTTCTCCAGAATTTAACTGTAAGTTAATACACACCGGAAACCACGCGCATACACGCTCGTTAATGGGCTTAGGTATTAGTGAGTCCTAACGATGCATACAAATGTGCTCTGCGCTCTGTAGGCCCCTCAAGATTTATGGGCCTTGAGCTCTCTGAAGCTGTAAACAAGAAGAAAAAAAGAGGGAGAGAGAGAGAGGGAGACACTGGGGGAAAGAGACAGAGGCCTGACTCACCCCTCCAGGTTGTGAGAGAGAAGGGATCTCTGCAAGTGGGTTCTTATTTTCCTTTCCTTACCAGTTTGGTGTGCGTGGGTTCTGGCATGGGTCTGGGGATGGTGTTGGTGCCTGAATGCTGGTGTGCGTGGGCGGTGTGGTGTTTGTGTGCTGGGGTGGGAGGATGTCTGCCTCCTGTGAATTGCTGTGCAGGGGCCTGAATATAGCAGGCACTTGTGAGCATATAACTGTAAGTGCGTGCACACCACGCTAGGTGTGTGTGCGTGAGTGTGTGCAAATGTGACAAGCAGGCCTCCCTTTGGGCCCAGCTGCTGTCCCCTGTACTCGGTGAATAAATCTCTAACAACAATTATAATAACAATAAATAATAAATAACAATAAAAACATTAGTTAACAGCCTCTCCCTAGCAGGATCACAATAAAAATGCAAGAGGAGATATTTTAAGGAGAGGACAGAGAAAGGCGTTATGATCACAGCATTTGAGGGGAAGACAAAAAAGGAAGGAAGGAAGGAAGTTAGCTTCTTCCTATACCGATTGGGGAGGGCCTGGGTTTGGGAACCCCCTCCTCAGATGAGGTCCTCCGGCCACAGGAGCAGAGAGTCCGAAGGCCGCTCTATCTTGCTGCCTTTTCTCCGGCTTTTGCTTTGTGCAATCAGGAGAGGAACATATGGGGGTTGTTAGTGGCTTTGGGGACTCTCTGGAACTCCTGTTTTAAAGAGGAGGCCCAGCGTTTAGGGTCAGTCGGAGTAGCAGAGACTGATGAGGCGATGACCACAGCCGGAGTCCAAGCGCGGCCGGGCAACAGAGGTGCCTGGGAGGACCAGCCGCCGTCTGGGCAGGGACAGAATTTATGGCCGGCCGTAGAGGGAGGAGAGCCAGGCCAGGGCTCCGGTAGGCCCAGGGCAAGTTCCCTTCCTAGAGTCTTTTCAAAAAAAGAGAGAGGGAGAGCAGGAGAGAGAAGGGAGAGGTTGAGGCTTGTTGAATTTTCCTTCGTGGGCTTGAGCGGAGCGGATTTCCATGAGGAAAGAGAAGACACGGTCCCAGATCCTTCTACCTCCGCCTCATTGTCTCCAGGTACAATTTTTTTTATAATTGTATTAATTTATTTATTTGAGGGAGGAGGGAATCGGAGATGTAGAGGTGCCATGCTGGCCGGGGAGGAAGCCGACCCACAATTTCGGATCTAACGAAATCCCCCCTTTTAAAAACAATTGTTATCTTTTAAAAAAAATCAAAGAGGAAATATAAAGATACAAATTAGCAACTTTTTAAAAGAGAAAGAAAAGAAAATGACCATAACAAATGAGCATGAGAACTTTTAAAAGATTTAAGTCACAAACCTTTTCAGAGATTTGGATGCTTTAACAACAGCCGGTGACCCATCTGGTTTGAAAAGAGACGGAAAAATACACTCTCCACTGAGTCACTTTTTTAAGACTAGTGTACACGCAAAGATTCAAAAGAGAACCTGGGCGTCCTTGCATTCGAAAATCACACAGGGTGAGGACACTGCGGTAACCAATCAGGCAAAATAATAAAATAAAATAAAACTGGTTGCAATGCTGAGTGTGGAGAGGGCCCAGGTCTGAGTTCCCAGGCAGCGGCCAGGCGAGGCAGCGGCCCCAGCCGGCTGTGAGTGAGGCTCTGGGCGGGCGGACGATCCCGCTCGGTTTCAGCTTCCCCAGCCTGGCCTGCGGGCCCCATGTCCCTAGCCTCTGCACCCCTCCTGCTCTCTTGGCAGGGATGCCGGGTTGGAGCTTCCTTGGTTGGAGGATCTGTGGTCTAAGAGGGGCAAAGTAATTCAAGCCAGTCTCTGCTTCATTTTTCTCCCGTAGGCCTCTCCTCTTGTCCGAGCTCTCAGCCACCAGGAGACTGACAAGGAAGGGGCTGTTGGGCTGCCCCCCACCAACTCCTGCTTGGCTTCCCAAAGTCTCGCCACCTCCAACCCTCCTTGGGGGAAAATATCAGTGCCCAGACACCTCTGTGTCCTGTCATATGTGACGGCGCTCACTTCAGGATTATCTTACAACGAAGAAGAAGAAGAAAGGCTGGCTTAGTGTCGTGTTTACATCTAGTTCTACTGATCCGCTCACATCTGGAGAGTTTATTTATAACTCCCACTATAACTCTCTCTGTTTGGAAGCACTGGTGGCTCTATTGACAGACTGATGTCTAGAAAATATTGCTCTATCTCTAACCATACCTAAAGGTGCTGTGGTTGTATTTACAGATTTATGTTTGAGGGAAATATAATTATTTCCATTGTATTTGTGCATATACAATAGTTACAGGAGCAGATTTATATATGGGAAAATATATGACTCTCTTATAGCCATCCAGTTTTATGGACATTTGATATCCTGACAGATTTATATCTCTGAGCAGCTATATAGATAAATGTATATCGTTGGAATTATGTATCAGGAGATATATACTTATTGATTGTGATATAGGGTAGTTAGAGCATTCACTTAGAGCCATATATGGCTATGGAGATATTTCTATATTATTATCACTATATATAGGCATATCTATTTATAACTACATAGTTATAAAAATAGACCTAAGTAATTATAGTCCTATGTGTACATGCTGCTATCTCTCTCTAGAGTTATGGACACTTGCAAATATAACTCTGTAGAGATATCTGTATGTATATAAGGGTGTAATTACCTCATGATGTGTGTGAATTGGGGTTTAGGCCAGTCTATCTCTGTACAGACATATTTATATGCAGGGCTTAGAGAGACTTGTTTGCAGAAGTATTTCTGGAGGGCCAACCCGAAAGCTGTATAGGGCCATCTAGGAAGTCAGCTAGCAGAGTTCCTACTTACGGAGGGATGGAGTTACAGAATAGTCGAGCCCAGAATGCCTCAAGGAGAGGAGGCAAACGGAGGGTGACTGGGGCTAGGCAGGAACAGATAGGGAGGAAAGGGGTAAACACCTGGCATCCATTCAGAGGCAGGAACTGAGTTTGCAAGGAGCTGGCGCCAAAAGAATGGGCTTGGTTGTGGGTATTACGGAAGGGGAGGCAGCACCGAGAAAGGACGCCGGCCTCCAGTTCTGCTTTTAGTGCACTAAAGGTCACTACCACCTAGCCTCTCTGGGATTCCCAGCACATTTTTCTTGAACCCTAATTTTGGGGTCTCAAAGAGTGGACTTCAGAGGTGAAGAGATTTAGGAGGGAAAGGGCAGGGAGCAGAGCAGGGTGCACTTTCACTTTTGGCTCCTCTGTTCTCTGATGATACAACCAGGAGAGCGAGGTAAGGTGGCCAAAAGACACCCCCAACTCCAGTTCATTTTTCTGAATGGTTTGTGAGAAGTGTCCGAGCACTCAGTCTCAGCAGCCAGCTTGTTTCCAAGATATCTAGGGTGCTGGCAAAAGAGTAGAGGCCCCTGGGCTGGGGGATAAATGCCAAATGCCACCCTCTACACACCCCTGCCCATGGCATGGGAAGTCCAGGGCAGAGTTTCTCTCTGGCACAGAGCAGTCACCCCATACATACTTGTTGAGGTAAACTGAATGACAACCCAAAAGCTTTGGGTGGAGGGGGTCCCACCCTCAGCCACCACAGGCTACCAGGCACTCTGGTCCCCAGGCTGCAGCCAGGCCAGGATCACATGGCGGCTGGCTGTGAAAGAGTACTCTGGTGAGGCCAGTGGTCAGTGCCAGGACAGGAGAGCAACCTGAGATAAGGGAGGAGAGGGGGTAGAGGGCGGGTACCCAGAACCAGGAAATGGGGCAGGGGCAAGGTAGGCTCTGTCCCCCTGGCTCCCCCAGTATATGAAAACTGAACCAAAGCTGAGACCTGGACTGGGAGGGAGCCACCTGTGGACCTGAGGGGCCCAAAGAGGAACCACTACTTGGTGCATTAAGGAATACACAAATAAAAATAAATCAGCAGAGACAGCCAGCCTGGCTAAGGGAAAGGCCTCTCTCTCTACCCCAGCTCTGTTCCAACGATACTTCCAAATGGAGCAGAATTAATGTTTAATTTTTTTTTAACTATAAAAAGCTCACAAATTTTCTAATCCAGTAATACATACCCCTTAATCAGGTTGTTTCATATAGTTATTATTTTAACATCATCATCCCCCGCCTCCTCCACTTTGGTCCCTGTAAAACAGCTCCTTCTGGGAGTCTGGGGACAGCAGTCATTGTCAGTGAATGGTTGAGATGAACTTTCCCCATCTAGTGAGGATTCAAGCTGCAGGGAAGGGTCGGCCTTCTCTCCCATCATTCCATCAAGGTTTTGAGTGGGGAGGATCATCCCAAATTTGGTTCCTTTTTGCCCTGAGGATCTTTAAAGGCATCCTGCACTGTGTCTGGGTGAGGGCCTCAGGTCCAGAGAGGGGGCTAAATTAAATATGGATCTCATTTCTGGTCCCCCAGCCTCCGAGTTTCCTCCTCAGACACCCAGCTCTCTCCTCCCCTCCCCCCCAAACATCTAAAGTCCACAGGGATGGTAGATACTTCGCCTGAAGAAATGGAGGGAGGGGGAACTGAAGGGTCTGCATTTACAAATGTTTGCCTAAGCAGGACTCAGGCAGGTGTCCTCACTCTGGCCAGAAGGAGGGGGTGTTGTAAACCTTAGAACCTGTGGGGTTCAGGTAACAATTGTCCTTGGCCAAAGGCAGGAAATGAAGAGACACTAGCCATACATTGTTGAGCCTTGGGAGTTTGGGTCCTTTTGCCTGGGTTGGACTGGCTCTTAACTACTTCTCTCCCCAGCAAAATGCACATATGCAGTGCTGTTTACAGTTACTGGGACTGCTAGGGAAACCTGGGGTTCTCCAGGTTGAGTATCCCTGATTTGTATATTTTCCCTTTCTTTTTGTGATCCACCTCCAGTTGTCTGACTTAGCTTTTGCCCTCCCTGAGTCCCCTTGCTTGGGGGTCAGGAACTTACCCCCCAGGTATAAATCCTGCTATTCTTGGCAAAGCCCCTTTCCTTCTTTGCTTTACTACAGCAGGCAGCGGGCAGAGGCCTTGCAGACTTATGCTGAGCTCCTTATCTGCTCTCTTTCTGAAGAAACCAGGAGACTGGCTGTTAACTGAGGCCTGGTGTACACTGCCCAATTACTCCACTAATTCCTGAGGTAGAGGGGTGGGGAGCCTGGAAGCATATTGGCAGCAGTAGAGGCCAGGCCATAAGGGGACCAACTCTCATCTCTTGTGGAAACTTGGATTCAAGGAGCAGGTTGCAATTGCTATAATAGTCATAATAATAACAATAATAATTTATTTAGCATATCATTAGATGTGTATTTACTGTCTTCCCTCTGCTTTTTTTTACAAGTGTCTCCTAAGGAATTTTCACAACACCCAGGGGAAACAATAATAAGCCAATTACCACCCTTCAGTTCCTTTCCTCCTCCTATCCACAACGTCGCCCTCTCAGAGATGGAGCACTTACAGAACCCCTCCCTGTGTTTTACACTTGCTTAACACAGTCCCCCCAGTCCCAATTCTCCTCTTCCATTCCCAGTTTTTTCCATCCCTATTAAGGAAGATTCCCCATAATTTGGAAGAGGAAAGGTTGGGGAGGGAGTAGCTGAGGCCCAGAGAGTTGTAGGTATTAATATTGTTTCCCTGACATCACAGCAATATTTAGGATAATGTGGGAGGAAAAGCAAATTCTTACTCCTCTGATTGCTCTTTGGCGGGGCAGAAACTACCTGAACAGGGTTTAGGGGCAAACAAGACAGAGGACTTGTACTGCTGATACCAAAACATAAATCAAGTATAGGAGTGTGGCCAGTCCTGCAAAGGCAACATCTGCATCAGTGGCCTACAGATTGTTTAGGCCAGACCTCAGAGACGCCAGGTCCCACGTATCTCACTGGCCTCTTTGGCAATGAAAATAGAAGGGAAGGAGGGAGCGAGACAGGGATGGAGGGTGGGAGGGAGGGAGGGCAGAAGATACATGTATATATTCTCACATATTCTTTGAGTGAATAACCATGGCAATGGTTATACCTTTAAAATACTCATTTATTTATATTTTTAAATATAAATTCATATCTTCTAGAGATTATAATTAAAACACAAACCAGGCACATTTTTTTGATGACAGATTCTGGATGGACTCTTGGACCACCTAAAAGGTCCCCTGGAGTCCCAGTGGTCTGCAGAGCATCCCCTTATTATTCATTTCCTCGCCTCAACCCAAACAGAGAACTGTAGCTGAGGTCATGATAGTCTTGGTCACAGACAAAGCCACTGGACCTGTCATTGAGATCCTAGGTGTTGCTGCTCAGACTACCTAGACACTGAGGCCAGAACTCCACCTCTTTGCTGAAGTAGCAAGTCTGGACTAGAGGGTAGAAGAGCTACGTAGAGTCAGTATCAAGATGAACTGGAAAAGTTAGAATTGACTGTACCTCTTAGCTCTCTAAAGCATAAGTGGCATAGTTCACATTCTCATTGGGTTCCTTAAAACTTATTTGGTGTCTTCTTCTTTTTCCATAGTCTTCATGTTTTTCTGCTACCCATACTTGCTATTGTATGCCTCTGGCACTTTCACATCCCCAATCTGATCAAAATTTACTTGTCCTGAGTCCCAGCCCAAATTCTATTGAGCCAGATTGCTACATTAGGAAACATTCAACAATATGTTGAAAAGTACTTTCTTCCAGGAAACTGTGCTTTTTGGTAGGGGTCTTTCTAGATGGAAGAAAATGACTATCATAATGGAATTTCAGACCCATAGCAGGTGGCATGATATAAATTTGTATGAGGGTGGTTTATGATTTCTCTTAAACCATAACCTGGAGGCAGCCACCCATCCTGTTTGTTGGTAAGGCCATCCTTACCCCAAAACTAAGGTTTTCAGACTACTCTTTCTGCTTCTTTTACCATCAGGTCTTGAGAGGAAAATAAGTTGGAAAAATACTGGGTTCTATCCAGGTAAGAAGATTATGCATGAATTATCAGGGTCTGGGCTTCTGATTTGTTGAAAACATGGTAGTCATTCATTCTACAACTTGATTCCAATTCATGGAATGTGTTGTAAAGTTCCCTCAATATTCACAATTATAATAGGTTCCATTTATAGAAGAGTACTATATGCTAGGTGCTTTATGGTGGATTTGATAAGGAAATGTAATCTCAGAAAGGTTAAGTCACTTGCCCGAGGTCACCACCAAGTTTGAACCCTGGCTGTGTTTCCCTATCTGCGTACTTCCAAATCATGCCTCCTGGGTTAGATAAACATGGAAATAAAAAAATTTTTTTTCCTGAAATAGTTTTCCATCCTCTGGACATACAGAAGAATTCTCCACAAGTCACTGCTACACTGGCTTCTACAGTGGCCAATCCAAGTGCATGCACAGCATCAGAGGTTTCATCTCCCAGAATTCAGTTTTATTGGCAGCCCTGTGATTTTTCAGCATGAAGACTACCTACCCCTTTCCCCAAACTAGATATATGAGGGCTGTCCGGAAAGTATCCAGCCACATAACTGTTCTCATTATATTGACAATGGCTGCCCTGTATACCCATAGTTCAGGGATCTGGCTTCTAGGGGAGTCCTTGAGTCCCCACTTCCCCAGGCAGGGTCTGGCTTTCTTACAAGGGCCAGCCAATGTGAACTGAGAAGTATCTCAAGATTAATCTTCAGAGCCCCTCATCTCCCTAAGCTTCCCCTCTAAGCACTACTTTTCTGGTTCTATTCTTATTTGATAAAGTATCCCCATGGTGTTTTTGTATTTTAAAGGATGTGATCTGGGAGGACTGCACTTAACACCATGTGCTCTAATGGTGGAACTTAAAGCATTTCGGTGGCAGGATAATTGGGGAGGGGGAAACAGAGCTTTCCCAGGGGCCTTCAATTGCATCACTGCATAAGGCTGATCCTGCATCTCATTATCCATTAACTTCAGATGAAAGCTATAAAATTGGATCCTTTTATTCTGATATTTGAAACTAAGCAGATAGTGGGCTGATTTCTCCATTTTTACCTGGCAGCTGGCATCATGCAGACACCCATCCCATCTTCAGGCCCCATCTTGACTTTGCCTCCTTCCTCTCAGGGGGCAGAATCCTTAAGGGAAATAGCCCCCTATGGTGTGTCTGCAGGGGCCCTGTGGAAAAGGTTGAGTTGTCAAATGAGGAGACACCACAGCTAACATCCCCACTTCCCCACCCCCCACCAACTCCGGAATGAAGATGGAGAGTTTTCTGTGCCTGGTTTGGTTCACAGAGACACATAGTCCATCATTTCATTTGCTACAAAGAGTATTCCTTCCCTCCCCCCCAGCATCCTCTAGGTTTTGCTTAGCATCTCAGAGCTGGAAGGATCTTAGTGATAATCTAATCGAACTGCTTCATTGTGAAGAAAGGGAAACTGAGGCTCAGAGACCAGAACCCAGGTGTTCTCATCCCCAAACCAGTATTCCTACCACCACACTGCATCTAGCTCTCTTTGTATTTCAACTGGGTACTTTTGGAATTGCTTCAAACCCCAGGATCCAACCTTGCTTTCCACGGCAGAGAATACAGGCACCAACGATCATGATAATGTGGACCCTTCTGCCTGCTTGTGGCCACTTTTTGACACGTGCCTCATCATACCCACACCATGCTCCATAATCCCACTGCAGCCCATTTACGATTTCTGTGAAATTAGAGGGCCTCTCTCTTCCCCTACTTCTGCACCACGTTACATGTCAACTCACCTCAGTGCACTCCTTACAATCCCTAGAACTCTCCAGGGCCTAGAGAGGGGCTGAAGGTCTTAGGGCAGAAAGCAAAGGGGTAAGTATACCTTCTTTTTGCCTCTGACTTTCTACCCTGAGTCTTACATGAGGAGCGAAAGAGGCTGTCCTGAATAGAAAGTTTTCCTTAATATGTTGTCAAGCCTTTCTCAAGCTCCAAAGGCAAAAAAATCCCCAAACTCTTAGTGTCCAATTTTGAGGACTGGATGCAAAGGAAGAGGATTGACCTTAGCATAAGGAATGCTTATTACACAAAAGAAAGAACTTGCAGCCACAGAGCTGTTGGACACCTGTGTTCTCTGAATACACCAGGTAAGTTCTGAGATGGTCAAGTTAACCTCACAGGGTTCTTTCTAGTTCAGATTCCGGCTAGAAATTTCCTTTTCCTTGTCTAATCTCAGATTGCTCGGGCAGTGCTCACTCAGTTTCCCATCGGGCCTTGGCTTTGGAAAACATTTTTTAATCTTATGTTGGTCCTAAACAACAACTTCCTATCCCTAAGAAACAAGATAAAATCGAACCAATTGAGGGGAAAACCCACCAGATCTCTTATTAGTTTGGTATGGGGACAGGAGCAACGAATTGGGAATCCAGAGCATTGGTGTCTGTAATAGGCTGAAGTATGCCCCTCTCCCAATTCATATGTTGAAGTCCTAACCCCCAGTACCACAGAATGAGACTATATTTAGAGACAGGGCCTTTAAAGAGGTAGTTAAGGTGAAATGAGGTCATATGGGCAGAACCTAATCCAATATGGCTGGTGTCCTTATAAGAAGAGATTAGGACACAAACACAGAGGAAAGATCATGTGAAGAAGACCATCAACAGGCCAAGAAGAGAGGCCTCAGAAGGTCAACCCTGCCAACAACTTGATCTTGGGCTTCTAGCTCCAGAACTGTGAAAAAATAAATTTAAAGTACCTAGTCTGTGGTACTTTGTTATGGCAGCCCTAACAATCTAATACAGTGTCTAAATATGTCTTGGCCACTCACTTGTTGTGTGATCTTGGACAAACTGTTTAAAACTCTCCAAGCTTCAGTTTCCACATGAGCTCTAAGGTCCCTTCAATACCTAACATTCTCATTCTTTATAAAAGGAAAGCCCTGGATTTCTTGCCAATAATGTTAGTTGTAAGTGAACACAGTTCCAGATACATGTACTCATGCAATCACCAACATAGCTTTTGCACCACGTTATCCTTTTAAGTGTTCAGCCACTTACACAAGCCTTTCACTACTCTAAATGCCTATGTAGATCTAGTTTGCAATGTAAACATATTTGAGGGCCCTGACTCTCAGATGCTGTTGCTTTGCTGCATTTTATAAAAATTGGTTGGAATGAGAACATTTCAGTCAATTGACTTGTTTTGGTGAATATAGTGCCAAATAGCCCCACTGGTTCATCACTAATTAATTGATGGATCTTGTTTTTAAACTGTCAGATTCTGTTCATATTTTTTTTACTCAGAACCACATTGTAGCCATGTAAGGCCCAGTCAATTCTATCCCTGTTATTCTTTGAATTGATTGGTAAGTTCACTCAAAAGAATCAACCCAGACAATTAGCACAGCCTCAGTCAGGTCCAGCGAAAGCACTCTCAGATCATGTATGTAAGACACCAAAACATTCGCTTGGATCAACCAATTCAGTGAAAAATCAGTCCAACTACAGCTATATAGCACAGTGTAGGCAAAAAGTCTGAGGTGACTTGAAGTCTATATATGGCCAGTGTCCTTCCCTGCATCCCTGAGTTGACTTGTTAGGACAAAGCAATGTATCTTCATATGGATACATGCACACATACATACCATGTCACACTCTTTGTAGTCTTGTCTTTTGGGGAAAGAAAGGACTCGGGGATAGAAAACTTGAGCTGGCAGGGTCAGTGGGAAGATCTTGGGCAGTGGGATGACTTATCTCAAGTGTGCATTTGCATGAATATGATTCAGATTGGATCTTTGGCCAATAATTGCCCCATTTGGTGGGGTAAGAAAGGAGACAACTAGAATGAGGCTTGGCCATGTTAATTGGTTATGAATAAAAATGGCCCAACATGCATTTGCCTATCACTGGCTTTTTATACTTTTGTTCCAGGACTTGCATGTTTTTGTTCCCACATAGTCACATATATCTGAGTGTTTGGGTTTGTGTCCCTGTTTTCCCACATCCCTGAGTTTGATGATATGTACTTGTACATTTGCATTTGTCTCTGAGCATTTGCATGTGTTTGTACATGGCCTGCATGTGAGCAGGTAGATTTGCCTGTGCTTCTGTGTGTAACTCCTTTTAGGTTTGTACAGGAGGATGCTATTACATGTATCTGCATGTCTTTGGAGATCAGTTAACTCCAGTGACTTCAGACATCTCTCAGAAGCTTCAGACATCTTGGCAAGCCAAGGATGAAATCTGATGCTAGAGAATGGCTGGGCAGGCCTTCTGCTCAGATCCCCTCTGGCTCAACAACTGTTTTCTTCCAAGATAAGGTTGCAGTGTCTTCCAAGAACCCCTTCTGTCCGCCTCTACTATATCTAGACCTCCAGGATCCCCTCTCAGCCCATTTTTAATGGACCTAATGAGTAGAGAGGAGTCTCTGAAAGTGAATTGGGATTTTAAGGTGGAAATAAAAAAAGAAACTTCGTCCTTTCATTCTCTTCATTTTCCCTTATTGACATTCATCAATGCTGAGCCTGAGGCACAGAGGAGACAGCTACTCTGCATTTTTAGATCTTTTACACACTTTAAAAGCTAAAAAAAAATTGCTAAATATTTTTAGGTACTTAGGATAATCATAGTGTGCTTATGTTAAAAAAATCTATCTTATAGAGATATTCATTGAACTGTTTACAGAAGAACTGATATTATGTCTTGAATTTGCTTCAAAATATATTAGGTAGGGTTGAGTTCAATGTAGATGAAATGAGATTAAACATGAGCCAATCATTGTTAAAGTGAGGTGATGGGTAGGTACATGAGTATTTGATTATATTATTCTATGATTTTGTTTGACTTTTTCCTAGTCAAACAAAAAAAAAAAAGAAAAAAGAAAAAAGAGGAAAGAAAGAAGGAAGGAAGGAAAGAAAGAAAGCAGGAATCACGTTCACTCAGGCATCTCCTATAATTTCCCCACTACACTCCCCATCTGGAGATGCAGGTGAAGCTATAATGATTTCCCCCCATTATATGGATGAGGAAGTGGAGGCTCTCACTGGGTAAGTGATTTGTTTAAGGCAACTGGGAGCAGAAAGCTCTGACTAGAATTTAAGCAGCTTGTCTTCCCATCGAGGGTTCTTCTCATTGGCTCGTGCATAAACATGAGCCTCAGACAGCCATAAAATATAGAATTTGTGAGTAAATACCTATCAGATTAATGAAAGAACTGAGACTCCAGTTGCTCATACATTTGCATAGAGCATACCTAGACAAGTATGTGGATACCCAAGGGTTCCACATTTGCATCTACAGAGACACATACACACCTCAGTTCATACAACTATGCTTTCCTTGGTTGTACACTGGTAGATCACACTTATTTTGAAAAGACATGTTAGAGATGGTATACAGAGGGCAAAAAAGATCAGATTGTTAACTTTCAAGTGTGCCTATTCTGTGTGCTCATATGAGGAGCTGGGCTATCTGTAATACAGATACTTGTGAGAATGTACCAACATGGAAGCTGGAAGGAAGCGATGTCCCTGACAATGGACAGATTAAGCCCAGGACCACAGACACTTGGAGAGTTTGATAAGGAAGGGAAAACATTAGCAAGCTGGTGCCTTGTATCTCTCAACAAGACTGTAACTTTGTACACAGGGATAAAGATTTTTTTTCCTCTCGTACATAGATATCTTCGCATAAAAAACCCCATCCGAATACGTCCATAATTAATTAGTGCATGGCACACACCCACCCCCCACATGCATGTTATATAGCCATGTCTTTGGAGAGCACAGGTCTAGGAATCAGAGGACAGGAGTGCTATCTAGTCTCCTGTCCACTGCTCGTTGAGTTTGTCATCTTCAGCAAGTCACATCACCCCACTTTGGCTCAGTTTCCCCTTCTGAAAAACAATAGTGATACTAATAGGCTGTCTATGTCAAATAATGCTAAATATATTCATATTAAAAACAATAAATATGCACCTATAACATACATAGCTCATATGTGTGTTTGTATATCTATCTATCTTATCTATCTATGGGATAGAAAAGTTGAGCAACTTACCTAAGATAACAACACAATTTGAATACATCATGGAATAGTAAAATGATGACAGGTTTTGGAGTTAGAAACACCACTGAAGAGCTAAAAAGGTGTCTAATATAATTATTATGGAGTAACTTCTGCTGGTCATCTAGGTTAGTTAGATTAGTGGTTCTTAAAGTGTGGTCCAAGGATTCCTGAGGGTTCCAAAGACCCCTTCAGGAGCTCTGTGAGTCCCTTTCTCTTCCAACTACATTATCTGCATGAGGCTTTGTACTTCATATACTTTAACCAAAACAATATATCACAACAAATTGAATGCAGAAACAGATATGAGAATCCAATTGTCTTCTATTAAGCTAGATATTAAATAGAGTTGCCTAAATGTAAAACAATGACATTCTTCTCACTAAATTATTTTGGAAAATATAGTTATTTTTCACAAAAAGTTAGTTATGTTAACATGTAATAGATTTATTATTATTTTAGAAGATTTTAAAATAGCTTCAGTTTTAATTTCTAAGAAGGTAAATATTGATAGGTATAACCCATATTTAAAAAGTTCTTTGAGATTCTAATAATCTTTAAGAGTGTAAAGGTCTCCTGAGACCAAAAAGTTTAAGAACCACTGGATTAGAGCCTATTGTCAATGAGGACAAGAACCTGCCAAAGCAAGACCAAGCCACGTAGCAAAACCCATGTTGCTCTAGGCTGCTTGCTCTCAGGCTAGCACTGTCTTACATCCTTATCAGTGCTCCCTGCCAATCTCAGTCCCACCCTAATTGCTATCATGAGCAAAGAATTGGGGTGGTTCAGAACACCCTCTCTGGGATCAGGCAAGTCTGATAGAAGTCCTAGCTCTGCCAGTAGGCATATCATTAGCCTCCTGGGCCTCAGTTAGCTTCCCCTTTTATAAAATGGAGATATAACAACTCCCTTTTAGTGTTATTGTAAGTCTCCAATGAGGTACTGAATTTAGCACAGTGTTTAGTACATATAAGCACTTAAGAAAATACCTATTATTGTGAATAATAACAATAATAATAATAGATAGTACCTACTCAAAGCTTACTGTAGGCCAAGCACTCATCTAAGTGCTCTTCATACATTAGTCTGCTTAATCCTCTAATACCACTGGAAGGCAGTGAACAACCTTAGGAGATAATTACTCTACAGTTGCTGCTGCTATTGTGGTGGTGGTGGCTGTTTCCTATGGGCAGAATAGTGTAGAGTAAGGGGTTAAATAAATGTTTGTGGTTTTGATTTAACTTTGACATAGAAACAAGAATATTAAGTGAGGAATCTGATCTTCCAAAAGCCTCTGACTCCCACCTGTTTCTTCTATAGTCACCTCAGACTTAGGGAGCCAAGTTACAGGATCAAGGGTGAGTTCATAGGCCACATGGACTTCAGCAAAGGGGAAGAGGGTACATTAAAACCTGTGTCACCAGTGACATCAGTGATAAGTCAAAGAACCTACTTCATAGGTGCTCTCATTAGGATATTATTCTCTGTCACTCATCACCTCTATACACATGCACACACACATCACTTTCAACAAAGTCACCTGCCCATGCATATATGAGCAGAGGAAATGAATGTGGCTCCTGAGCCATTTTCCTGCTCGAGCCTGCTCCTACCTCTTTGGAGTGTACTTTCTCTCAATAAATTATCTTTGTTTCACCTTTATAAAAAAAAATGTGTTGAGGTCCTTGCGTGTGTGTTTTGTATGTTTTGAGGGTGTGCCTCTCGGTAAACCCATGTGCAGAGAGAAAGGACTGTGTAAAACTGTAGACTGAAGGGAGGGACTCTCTCCCCAGTCTTTCCTCTTCTATCCTGATTAATTAGTAAAGATGCTCTAACAAAATACAGGCTCCCATCTCCTGTATCCTTCTTAGGTCAGGTTCCCCCAGAGACCACTGTGGCTGCTCTAGGCCTATCCAACCAGTGGGGTGGGGGAGGGAAGGGTAGGTCAGTTGCCTCTCATCACCATAGAAACTGAGTGGCAGAGCCACAGGGAGCAGCAATTTGGGGCTCTTGGCCAACCACCAGTCTTCAAGGAGAGAAGAGAGGGCAAGATCCCAGGCAGGGCTGGAGGGGAGGGAGGGAGGAAGACTTACTCTTTTCTAGCAGTTTTCAACTGTGGGTGCTAGGACCAGGACTTTGGGATTATTCCAGTCCAGTGCTCTGGGACATAAAGTGGGTTGTTGCTAGAGACAGGTCTACCAGGCAGAGTTCAAGAGTCCTGGGCCTGAATTATCTGGACTCAGATTCATTTTGATGGACTAGGAGGATAAAAGGCAGGTTATTGTCTGCCCTGATTAAGTTTACAACCCTCCTTCAAGCTTTGGGAGACCACATGCTCCTGAATATGAGCGGAGGAAGGTGGATGTAAGGGAGTCATTTTTGGTTTCTTTTTTATTTTTTGGAAGACAGAGAAGAGAGGCCCTCCAATGTGCAGTGTGAACACTGCCTTGGTCTCCCCAGTTTATGTCATGGAATTCTGGGAGGGGCTGAGGGGCATTCTCATTGCTCAGAAAATGATTTTGCAACCAAGGGAAGGGACAGGAGAGGGTGATAAAGAATGACCATGTAAAGAGATTAAGAAGGGCCATCTCAGGGGGTTCCCTGGTGGTGTAGTGGCTAAGGCTTCGGTGCTCACAACACTGCAGCCTGGGTTCAATCCCCAGCCAGGGAACTACCCCCACCCACACCAGAAAAAAGAAAAAAAGTAGGACCATCTCCTATCGTTGGTCAGAATATGAAGATATGTTCAAAATGTGGAGCCCAATAGAGTCCAGCAGAGAATGAGATACTTTAGCACTAAACCCTCTGACCTCAGATTCCTTGCTTTTACCTGAATTTAATGGATAAATGTTTCTGAGGGAAGAGACTGGCCCCTGGCCAGGCCAAGACTCAAACTGTGCATTTCCAGGACCCTTTCCAGCTGGGAAAATGAAATGAAAGTGACTGGCAGGTGAGAAGGGGTCTCAAGGTTTGATCTCAAAGGTCTCTGAGCCCTGGCGTAGCAGAACAGACTAGAAGACAGAGGCCCTCCATTTGTGGGCTTCTTTGACTAGTACAGATTGTGGGCGAGGGAGTGTTGGGGGAGGGGTGGGCAGGAACAGATGCTTCCAGATCTAAAGAAATTTGAGGGGAAAAGGCAGGAAGGATCAAACGGGGGAACAGGAGGGGAAGGAGGGGAGAAAAGGAAAGAAAACAAAGGTATAGTGGGGACTGGAGCCTCTTTGGTGGAGGAGAGATAAAGGGGAACCCGGGTGAGAGGGCTAAACTAACATCTGCCCCTGGCTGTAAAACCTGCTCTGTTTGCGGCTGGCCCAGGGGCCACTACGGAGTGATCAGCTCAGCCCCTGAGGTGGCCTGGACTGGAAGCTCAGCAAGGAACCTTTGATTGCCCTCCCAGATTGCCTCCCTCCCCACCTTTTGGTTCCTCTTCCTCTGCTTTCTCAGTTGGAGGTGAATTCAAGGAGGAGCACTGGGGCTGGGGGTTGCCTGCAGATGAGAGGGGCAGAGGAGCAAGGACATGAGGAAATATGGAGCCCAGAGAGCAGCAGGGATGCTGGGCAGAGAACTTGAAACTGCTGAACCAAGACAGACAGGCAGACAGACAGACAGACAGACAGAGCTGAAGGCAGTCACATTGCCAAAAGGGTTCCATCTCATCAGAGAGACTGAGTCTAAGAAGAGAGGTTTCCTGCTGGGAGGCCCGGACCTCCCCATCTCACCTTGAGCCCTGTCAGGCAGGATGGAGTGAAGCGAGGGGCTGAAGAAAGGCCGCTAAAGGCAGGAAAAAATATTTAGGGGGGATATGGCATACCTCCCCCATTTTCTCCTCGCCCCACACGTCTGCCTTTTTCCCCCCTCCAGCTAGAACTCGACCCCTACTCTGTCACCTTATTGTCCATAGTCTGTTACAGCTGAATGGAAAGACTCTACATGTAGAAAGTAAGAGCCATGGGGTGAGGAGAGATGGCCCCAACAAGAACAAACTTTTGGGGGGACATCTTCCAAGTGACTCACTCCCGCTCCCCTGGATAGCCCAGCTCTGTCCCTGCCCATCAGATTGGAGAACGTGTTTCCCCTTTTATAAGATTCCCTGATCCTAACCTGGCCTCCAGGGACAAAAGCCAGGAAGAGAGGGAGACAATTCTTCCAGTGATTTGGAGTGGAGATTAGGGGGGACCCATCATTGGCCTGGAATTCCTCTGCTGAGGGAGACTGAGATCCTTCAGTCGCCAAGTCCTGGTGAGGAACTGCTTCCACTCCTAAGTAGACCTCCCATCTCCACCCCCCACCCCACATCTTGAGAGGGTCCCATTTCCTGCTCTTGGAACTCAGAAAACTACCCTTTCATTTTTAAAGAAAATGAAATCTCCTTATCGGTGATGGTAATAGTGGGGCATTGGTCAGTCAAGGAGCAAGTGAGAGTCCGCTACATTTTCTATGAAAAAAGGGAAGGTGGGAGAGGGCAAAGAAAGGGGAGGCTGGGCTCCAAGGGGCGAGACCCCGGGGGTAGAGCGGGGTTCACCGCGCAGTGAACTCGCTGCGCGGGCCCTGCCGACCGCGGCCCCCGCCTCACGCCCTATTGTCCACGATCCGAGCCGGGGGTCGTGACCCAACCGAAGGCGACACCGCGCCCGGGGCAGACGCGGCGTGGAACCCAGAGCAGGAGTCGGGCGGCCGCCAGCCTCTCGCACCTCGCCTTTGCCCGGGCTGGCCCCCACTTCCTGGTCCTCAAGGTCCCGGCCGCTCGGAGCAGGGGCGCCCACACCCCGGCTAAAAGCACCGCTTTGTGCCCCACTCTCCTGCGCCCGGCTCTCGGGGAAGCCAGGGGCGGAGCGGGAACCTAGGGTTGGGCTATTTGGCAGTGCCTCCTGCACTCTCCGTTTTAGGGTTTCTCTGCCCAGAAGTTCCTGTGTACTTTCTGTCCTTTCACAATCTCTGATGCTGGGGAGGGAGCGTCAGAAAGGAGGAGTCAGTAGAGGTAAAACTTTTGGGCATCAGCGCTGGCAGAGCGGACCCCAGAGGACCCTACTCTTAGGGAATGTGACAATTGACGATGAGGACTGGAAATTTAAAATCGCCCCTTCCCATTTATTAGACTCTATAACCCCATTCACCCTCAAACACACTTGAGACCCTCCCTGCCCATTCTTGTTTTCCTTGCCTCCTGATTTATCAGCTAGCTGGGCCTGCAGGAACCAGGAAGTAGGAAGGTGGAGCTGCGGAGACCCTCACCCCTGCTTGCATGGACGTAAGCTCGGCTTCTGGATGGACCTTGTGCTCAAAGAAGCTACAGAGCTGACACCAGAGAGAACATCTGAAAAATCCCGAGGAGTGGACGAAGAGCCAGGTCTGAGAAGGCACCCCTGGACCTGGAGGGCAGTGAGCAAACTTTGGTTTCCTCTCTGCTCCCCAAATCCAAAAGGCATCCAGGCTCCTCGAGCTGCACAGGTTTTTAGGTGACTGAGGGACCCCTTCCGGTCTGTGGTTCAAACAGTGCACACTACCATTTTTAATTCTAAAGAGGCAGGTGAAAATCAGGTACCGGAAGCAGCCACATGCTGCAGGAGAAAAATTAAAATGAGACCATTGATCCACCGTGCAGAAAAAGCAGTCCAAGGTGGGGTAGTCAGTTCTATCAAAAAGATGGGTCAAAGGCAAAAGACTGTCTTTTCTACCAAATCCCCTGAATGTTTATTTTGGGTTCCTGCCCAACCAGATAAATCAAGCTAACAGATTAGGAAGTTCATAAAATTGTATTCTTGGGTAATGATATCCAGAGAGGTAATAAATATTCCCTCTGCTCTGATGGCCGCTGGAGTTGGGGGATCCTCCATCTATTTTTTCAAGCTTGAGAAGGGTTTCTTGAAAGTGGAATATTTTAATTAGAAATAGCTCTCCAAAGATAGGATGCCGGATAGAAGCTGTGGAAACCATGCGAAGTGGATCGTGAGGGCATGCTTCCCCAGGACTGGGCAAAAAGCAGAGAAAAAGATGGTGGAGTTGCCCCAGCCCGCTGCTCCTCCCTGTCATACACCCTTGATCTCAAGGTCCCCCTTCTCAGTCTGTCCCGAAATCTTAGAAAAGCAGACAAACCATGCCTAGCGTGGGGTATCCTGGCTCCAAGCTCTGGAGAACCCTTTAATTGTTTTTTCTTCTGTAGCACTCCCTCAGATACACATAAACATATACATCTAACATCAGGAAGATGTTTCTGGATTGCAATCCACCAAGTCCACGCATGAAAAAAAGCTGATGCACAGATTGCAGAGAAAACTTTGTAGGAAACTTCATACAACCAGCAGTGAGAGTTCCTCAGGGAAACAAAGTTGCCTTGTCCTTTCCCCCAGGCTCACGTTCTCAGCTCACTCTCTCCTTTCTGAGCCAAGTTTCTTCACTCCTCAAGTACACGATCGGCACAGAAACTCCATTTTCCCGAAGCAGAAGCCTTCCCTCCCCAAGACAGAAGTTGAGATAAAAATTGAATGGCAGAGATAGAGTTGAAACTGCTATACTCCTGGCCCCCACAGCAGATCAAGTGCTAACTACTTACATGTCAAGGGGATTTTTGACCTGTGGGGATGTCCTGGTGCTTGGAGAGGACCTTGGAAGAGTAGTCGTTTCACCCCCGTCTTCTTTTTATTTGGCCATTGGAGAGAGAGGGAGATACAATGCGCTAGCAGGCATTCATGCGCCTTGCCTCTCCCATTACTCTGGGCAAGAAATCGCCAGCCCCACAAAAGCAGTGGCATCCTATCTGGAGACCCGGGCTGAGCCCGGGCTGGCTTGGGAGGGTCGGAGATGGGGGCGGGGGAGAGGTCAGAGGCGCTGCCGAATATAAAGGCGATGGGAGAGAAAATGCTGTGTCCTCCCCGTGAACCTGGGCTGCGTCCTCCCCGCACCCCCCGCCCTAGCCTTTCCCCACTGGCTCAATCCAACTTCAATAAAAGCCCCGGCCCTTGGCCCTCAGCTTCCCAGTGAGCTTATAGCAGTGTCGGAGACCAAGCAGCAGCAGCGGAGACCAAGACTGCTGGAGCTGGGGGCCCTGGCTCAGGTTGGCCCCACACACCCTTTATCCTGACCCTTCCAGGCAGCCTGATCCCATTTTGGTGGTCAGGTCCAAGGCAAAGAAGAGTTTTAGGGAAAGAGGAGAGAATGGAGCCATTGAAGGGAAGGCCAGAGGCCAAAATCTTCAGACACTCAAATGTAGAGGGGTTTAGTTTTATTTGTCAGGAGTTACGGATTTCTGATGTTTCCCCTTTTCAGACTAAGAACAGAAAAGAGACAGAGAGAAAGACTAGGTGCATAGGTGAGCGGAGGAAGGAAAAGAAGGGAAATAGAAGAACTGTCCCAATCCTTTTATGATGCTTTTCCTGAGCTAAAGAGTGTCCCTTTAGCAAGTTCAGGGTGAAGCTTAAGAAATAAAAGACAGTGATTTTTCTTTTCCTTGCTTTCACCGCCTCCACGTTCCAGAGGAGAGGGGACAAATTTCCCTAAAACCAACCAAGCAAAGTTACGAAAGGGCTATGGATCTTAATTTCTTTTCTTTTTTTCCTCCCTCTTTTTCCATCTTAGCTTCCTTAGGTTTGAAAAGATACCCAGGTCCACTCCTCAGACCTTCCCTCTCTTTTCCCAAGCACAGCTAGACCCTCTTTTCCTGCCCCAAAGTCAATTGCCTCAAGATGACAGGAGCTACAGTCAGATTTGGCCACTAATTCACTTGATTACATAAAATAACTCCAGATAATTGTTGGCCGTGCTTCCACGCACTGTAAGCAGCATGTTTTGCTGTCTCCAGGGCACCATTGAAGGAGGAGAAAGTAGACCTACAGGACCAAATGATTCCCTCCAACACACACACACACACACACACACACACACACACACACACTACACTCCAAGTACCAGCCAGCAAGTGGTACAAGTGAAATAAATCCAGAGTACACCAAACTGATTTTCATAACTTGGTCCCTTTGTTGCCCTTCACTCCAGAATTTGGGGAGAGGGGAAAAGAATAGCTCTAGATCCCTTATATACTCCAGCTCTCTTCTCCCTCTCTCTTCCACTTCTGATAGCCCTCTATCCTGAAATCTGGATAAATTGCCTAAGAAGCCCACCAACTTCCTCCCCTAACTTCTCTCAAAAAACATGCAAAAATTTGAGCAGGCCTTGCTTAGAGCTTGGTCTTCAGGATCAGAATTATTTGGCAGTCTTTGGTTTAAATTAATTATTCAGGTAATCCAGACCAGTTTTCTTAATTTGTTCCTTTTTTTAAGCCCTAAAGAAATAATTTCAAAAATTATTTTTTACAGCCAGAGAGCCTTGTTCCTGTCTTCCCACAGCCCTGCGAGACCTGGGAGGCTGCAGGAAGAGGGGTGGTCCCTGACTCTTCCTGTGTTTTTTCTCAACACCTGGCAGGTTCTTGATAAAAGTTAGTAGGGGTGAGGGGAGAAATTCTTCATTATCTCCAAGCATCAGGCTTTGAGGCCTACCCATGCAAGGGGGCCTCCCAGGCCTCTGGCCTTCACTTCACCCTTCTTTCCAAGTCTAAACAAACAGAGAAGCAATCCTGACAGGTCACTTGGCTGCTTCAGAATCACCAACTCCAAATCTTTCTTCTTTTAAGGAAAATGCACACGTTGAGGGGGCATCTTTCTTAACCTCTAATCCCAAAAGAGCACTAAAAAGAGGAAAACTCTGCTCCCTCCTACTCCCTTAACTTTGCTTCTTGTCTGCAAATTAGGCAGGCCTACTCAGCAAACAGAAGGGAGAAGGGAGGAGAGGGAAACATACAAAAAGAAGGCACTGTGCCTAACTATAGAAAAGTGACACCTCCTGACACCCGACCCCCCCCCACCTCCCACCCCCAGCTCCACTGTAAGTACCCCCAGGAGAGTCTGGCCTCTACAGACTCAGAGGGAAGAGACAGGAAAAATCAGCCCTAATCTACCACATTTCATCTTCTGAAGATACCCTGCCCCAACCCTCTTGCTGGTTCTTCTAAGGACATTGGAAAACTGGACTTGAGAGTTGAGATTTGTGTACTCGCTTAGAGTAAACTTAGACAACTATAGGTAAGGTGGGATATTACCAGGCCAGAAGGAAGAGGGGGATAAAAAGAAACCATCAGACACTGACGTAAAACTAATTCACATCCACTGGTTTATTATTGATCACGGGGCATTTCACATCGACACTAAAATTCTTTATTGCAAGTTTTACAATAATCAAGTAAATTCAGTCCAAAACACAATAACCACGATGGGGGTGGGTGGGAGATTCTACCTATAGACTGTCTCTCTGAACTCAAAGTTCATTTTAATTTTCTTTTGGCTCCTCAAACTGAACAGCTCTGAGAGGCTCTCCAGATGCATTTAGCTTTGTCTGCTGTCTTCCCCCCTCTCCTCCCAGCCTCCCCCCACCACAATAATACAAAAGAACTTCATAGCTTTGTTCTCCTTAAAATGACTTCCCCCTCACTAACCTCCCCTGGTGCATTTTCAATGCAAAAGGCCTAAGGAAAGAGGGGGGGAAGGAGGAGGAGGAGGAGAAGGAGGAGAATTGGCTTAAAAATCTCTTTCCTTTTTTCGTGTTCTCATTTCCCCTGAAATCCACCCAAACCAGACCATCACACCTTGCGATATATAATTTTTGCAGTTTTTTTTCCTTAAAAAATAAATAACCCCCCAAAATGGCCTTAAAAAAAAAACCCAGCAGGTACCATGCTAAGACAACATCACATGCTTAAAAGGGTCCTTAACAGTGGAAGGGAGAGAAGGGCAGGGGGCTTGTTTATCTGTTTTGTCTGTTTGAAATTGACAAGGGGTAAGGTGGAAGGCAGAGAGAAAAGAACCAAAATATATATATATATATTAAATTTATAAATAAGAGTCAATTTGTGTGTGAGGGGCGGATGGGGGCATGGGGTGGGGGCAGGGTGTGAGTTATGTTTTATAACCTGGTAATGTCCTCTGCCCGTTGCTGCTCCGGCGGCGTGGCGCTCTGGGAGTGGTCTTCAGAAGTGCCCGGGGTGGCTGCAGAGAGGGTGCTGGGCGCAGCGCCGGTCGGGGGCGCTGACCTGACTTTGGTGTTGGGGAGTCGGTGGTCCTTCTTCCATTTCATGCGACGGTTTTGGAACCAGATTTTGATCTGCCTCTCAGAGAGGCACAGCGAATGGGCGATCTCGATCCTTCTCCTTCGGGTCAGGTAGCGATTGTAATGAAACTCTTTCTCTAATTCCAAGACTTGCTGCCGGGTGTAGGCTGTCCTCGAGCGCTTGGGTTCCCCTCCGTTATAATTGGGGTTCACTGGGGGAATGGGGAGGGGGGAGAAGCAAACAGTGGGGTTCAGAGGCGGCAGGCTCCCCGCCCCCCACCCTCACCCCAACCTCAGCTCTGTGTAATAGGAGGAGGGGGTTGTGGAAATAAAGTCATCAAGCTAAATGGGTTATAAAGAAGTTGAAGGAAGCTAGAGACTTTGTAGTGTAATAAGAGGGGAATCCTCATTGTAACGACACTGAATTATTTATGCGCCCTTAGAAAGCGAGCATAGTTTTCACACATACATAACAGATCGTAGCACATGGCTCGGACTGCCCAGAGTAGCTAAGCCATAAAATTTATGGGGGATGTAATTACCCATTCTCGCTCGTAAATCCAGTTCAATTGTGCTAACCCAGAGTCGCTCCTGGAGAGAGAGGAGGAAGGAGAGAAAGGAGGACGGGGGCCGGAGGGGGCCGGGGAGGGTGGGGAGGGCTGGGTAAGAGGGGAGGGAGGGGGAGAGCAAAAAGCAAAGTTGCCTACCCGTGCTAACGTGGATTTTTTTCATCCATGGGTAGACTATGGGTTGCTTGCTGGCGGCGCTGGAGGGATGGTCAGGGGCTGGCTGGCTGCAAGCTGGCGGGGCTGGGGACGGGGAGGCGGAGGCGCCTGAGAGAGGCGCCGGCTCGCAGAGCGGTTGTGATTTCTCAGGGTGGTGGTGGCCCGCCTGGGCCGGCCCGTGGCCTCGCGAATTGCCCGGCCCCTGGAGACTGGTGCAGCTATACTGGCGCTCAGGGTAGCTAGGGCGCGGAGGCGGTGGTGGGTACAGCTCCTGGTGGTGATGCTGGAATCCCGATTCCCTGGTCCGGCCGTAATATTCCGGACTGTGTTCAGGGATGTAGCTATTTTGCGAATATTCTTCGCATGGAGGAAATTTCGGATCGATGTAGTTAGAGTCCATCAAATACGAGCTCATGATCATTAATTTCTGGAGTGGAAAATAATTTTTCTCGCTTTGTCGTTTTTCTGCTCCATAAAGCCCTCCTACTAGCTAGCGACCCTGTAAAGTTACTTTCACCATGTGACTCCGCCGGCCAATCACACGGAGCAACTCAGTCCCCGGATAAGGAACCGAATCGCTTTATTCAAAATGTATCCAATTTTTTTGTGTGTGTGGTGGTGGTGGTGATGTGGGGTGGTGGTAGTGGTGATGTGGGGTTAGTTGGCAGGGGCTGGGGTGCCCCCAGTGCACACCCCGCCGATTGACAACCCTCTCCTGCAAAAGGAAATGGGAAGCCCCCAGCTCTCCTCCAAAGCCTGGACATTGTTGGGGGGGGGGTGCTGTAGAGATGCTGTGATTCAGCCCCCTGGCAGGGTCGCCCCCTGGACCTCTGGTGAGCCCCTTGGGCCTCCGCTCCTGAGCTTTTCCTGAGGTCTCCGTTCATGGCGATCCCGTCTCAGTCTGTGTAGGTCACCGGGCAGCGCCCCTCTTTCGCAGGAAGAGGAAGTTGAATGAGGACTGGAGTGGAGGTTGGATGGGGAGGGGCCCAGGCTGAGCCCAGGAGGCTGAAGAGCCAGGGATGCCCCCACCCCATCCAAGGATACCAGAATCCAGCCCCCTGCCCCATACACACTCACCCAACCCTCTGGCCGTGGGGGCGGCGAGGCAGGGTCCCAGCTGGACCAGGCAGGTAGAGGCAGCGGGATGCAAATGAATCTGACGTCATTTCTGGAAGTCTAGGGGTAGAGTCCCCGCTGAAGAGAGACAGGAAGTGGTTGGCAAAAGCAGAGTTCAGAAGCCTTGCCTTCCCTTAGTACCCACTGACCCTCCCTGCCCCAGCCCAGGAACAGAGGGTCTCTTCTACGGCTGGTTGCTCTTTCCACTCTCCATTGCGTGTCTGGCCTGCTGCTTTCCGACAACTACCTCCAAGAGTGCTTCCTAAGGAAAGAAGAGAGCGATTTGCCACTAGTCAGTGCCGGGTGATGGTGCCCAGCCAAGGCCCTAGGAGCTCTTCCTTCTCCATCTCTACAGAGGGCAGACCTAGCTAAGAGGAAGGCCTGTGTGGGTAAAGCCTGCTTCTGGCCAGGAATCGTATCCATGTAACACATGTGTTTACATGTAAACACACATTCCCAAGGGCCAGCTCCAGGCTGCCTTCCAAAAGCTGAGGGGTGAGCTCACCAAGATGGGAAGGCTGGGCGGGCCTCAGTCTATTCCTGCTGGTTCCCTCTCTCTGCCACCCACCCATAGGAATACCCTAGTGGCAGGGTGGCTGAGCCATGGAGGAGGGAGGGGGCAAGGAGTGCTGTTTTCCAACCACCCCCCCCCCCAGCTAGGGGTGGCCACATCATGCCACCAATTCCAATTAACTGATCCCATAATTCAGAGTGGGAGGGGGGGTCAGGAGGGAGAGCCTAGGGAGGGAGCCGGGTCCCCTTGTTGTACTTGATAACAATTATAGTTTAAAATCATAGCTTGCCGGGGCTCGGCTATATTTTACTTGATAACAATAAAAGTGACACATAAAGTTAACTGTTTATGTTTTATTTATTAGACTAAATCTGCCAGCGGTGGTAGGAGCGCTTGCCTCGTCGCTACAGCTTTTATAGGGCTGTAAAACGTCATAAATCAGTCTCGCGGAATCGCCCGCACTCTTTGTGTCGGCGGCGGCGCAGGGCTGGCGGCCGCTGGCTGCCTGCTCCCTCCTTTCCACGAAAAGTCGTAATGTGATTTTTTTTCCCTCTGATTTTATTATTATGATCGCTGCCGTGATTAGTCAATCTACCTTTAATTCGCCGCCCTACGCTGCCTCCTCCCAGCCCAGCCTGGTTGACACTTGAATAAGTACCTTTTAAAACGGCATAACAACTATTTGAGGGTTTAATTAGAACATCTGCAATTAAGGGAACGAGGAGGGGAAAGGGGGGAAAAAAGCCCTTGTGAGAGCGAGACCGAAGGCGGGAGATTCTCAACCTGTTTCTCACCACCTTTGGGATGCACGAGAGGGTTCCCCACTTCCAAATCAGGGCTCACCCTGAGGGCAGGAATGAGAGACGCTGGGCCAGAGGGGCTGATTCTCTGCCTCGGCCCCTGGCTACCTTCTCTCCTCCAATGCTCAGGCATCCCGCCCTCACCCCAGGCTCCCCAGGTGCTTGAGGGAGCAGTCTCTGGATACCCTCTCCCCAAGAGGGCAGTGCTCTGCTCCACTGTCACCAGGTGGGTGGGAGAACAGGAATTCCCTGGAGGTGGACCGTGTCTGGGGGGAGATTCCCAAATTTCCACAGTTGGTGAGAACCCCTGCCCACTCCTGTCTGGGACCCCTCATTGTGTGAGGACTGGCTGGTTTGGTTGGGAGAGGAACTTGAGACTTTAAGGAGGGGAAAGCTGCTGCTTGATATGCTTTGATATTGATATTGGTTTGCAATGTGTGAGGGTTTTCTTTTTTGTAATTATTGATGGGGGAGATGAATTGATTATAAGGTTCTGGAATAGGGCAAAGGGAAACCAATGCTGAATGCTGACCTACAGAAAAAGTCTGAACCCCAGCCCCAGACTGCTCCATGGGGAGAGCCAAAGCTCCAGAGATCTCAGGAAGGGTGAGTGAGTGTGGATGAAGGAGAAAGCCTTCCAGGCCCCCCTCGACCTCCTTTCCAGTCCAGCACCTGGATCAGACTGCCCCACCCCCACCCCCCCTCAAGAGGTGAGGTCTTGGCCTGGCTCTTCTCCTTCCAGCCCTCACACTCACCTTCTACCAGCCCTGCCTCTGCCTCGACCCTCATTTCTCCAATCTTCACACTCTTGGGCTTGTTAGGGAGTTCTCCCAAGGCACTGCCCATCCTACACCTTCCATCCCCAGGATTCTGAGCTCCCTGCAGGTGGGTCAAAGGAACCCAAGCAGGAAACCCCCTTCAGGACAGTACATGTAAGTAGGTACAGAGAGTTCAAATGTCTCCAACTGTATGTCAAATCTGTCTTTGGTTATTATGGCTAACAAATATATATTTGCATACATATTATTAATATTTATTAATATATTAAATGTCTCCTTATACAGCCATAAATAAGTGGGGTACTCATTCCAGGTTTATGCAGCTAATTCAACATGTACATCCAGAAAGTGAAATCTGGGAGATTCCCCCCAAATATGCCGACATTCATCTACATCATTTAACAAAAAATACTCTCTTTGGGCTCCTATAGACAAGGAAGTCACCTATCATATGGGGAAAACAGCAAGCCAGACTCTACTACATGCTTACGCACAAACATTTTTACTTGTTACCAATACAAAAATCAAGCCCCTTCGGAGGGCTCTGGCACTTAGCATTGGCTTAATGGGATGGCGGGGGTGGGGTAGGGGGGTGGCTAAAGCGACTCTTGCCTGTGATGGATCCTGTATCTGGTCCTGTCTCCTTTTGTGCGTCACCCTCCTGCCTCCTGTCTTGCCAACCCAAGAATCTCTCCGCCCCAGCTCTGCCCTCCACCTCTCTCTGTCCCAATTTTATTTTTTATTTTTTTCTGACCACCTTTTCCCAGCTTCCAAACATTCTCCGAATGCCCCCCACCCCACCTCCTTTCTAAACCTTTCTAAATCTTGATCTGGTTTCTCTTTCGGAAACATGTTTCAGTACAAAGCGCTTCCCTTCTGACACCGCTGAAGAAAAATATGTGTCCATTGTGTGCGAGGCCTTATTGTGCCTGGATTACCATACTGACCGTTGGATAACCCATATTCCTCCCCTCCCCAGTAACAAGCTGCCGACTGAGAGACCTCAGCAGCTCCACAGATTCGGTGCTGCATTAAAATCTCACCTCTCGGGCTCCCTGGATTTTCCTAGGGAGAAAAATTAATGGGAGAACCAACTCAGGACTTGGAAGGCAAAGAGAAGGAAAATGAAAATCATTGCTTTCTCGTTCTCAGAACTGCAGGATTTTTTTTTTTTTTGGTATGTGTGTTATTTTAGAGATTAAAAATTGTAACATATCTCTTTTCCTCAAACAAATTGACTTTTAGATGATATGCAATCAAGTAATTCATTTTTATTTTTTCTCCAAGCAACTTGAAAACCCCACACTAAAGCAAGGGGTTTTCCCCTTGCCCATTTTTTTCTGCGTGTGTGTTTGTATATGCATGTATGTATGTGTGTGTGAGTGTGTGTGTGTGTTTGTCCCTTCTAATGCCAGCAGGCAGGGCTAATGTATGCAAAAGAATATGCAAATACTTAATTGATTTTTTTCTTAAATCTCTTGTCAGTAAAAGTAATGAATTGGTCTAAAATGATTTTAATAACCCAGACGTGTCACCAGAAAATACTCAGCCTTTTTTTTCTCCTGGAATCGCTTATAGTCTCAAAAAAAAAAAAAAAAAGAAGCAATCATGGAATGTTAATTTGCCCCCCTTTAAAATATTAAAGATAAATTTCTCTTGTTTCTTCAGAGACCATAGGCGAGGTCCTCTCACGAATTTACCCCTCCTTGCCTTGCCTTCCTTGGAATTCAATTTTCCTCAAATCTCGTTTAAAGTGGCTTTTTAAAAAGTGGCCGCATTTTAATATTGGTTAGACAGAGTGACCTGCATTTCACCTCGGGTGTTTGACTTGTTCCAATAGGTCACTGCCATGGGGTTATTGATGGGGAAACTCCATTGAAATTTGTCTCTTCGCAAATGGCCTTTAGATCTTCCAGCGAGTTCAATAACTAGTTATAATGTGGAAGGGGAAAAATGAAGGCCCTGGGCTAACGAATTTGATGTTTCATTTTTATGCTGGAGAAATTGTTAGTTAGAGATTGGGTTCCCCACCCCCTTCCTTGCTCATCCTGGCCTCACTGACTCCCACTCCTGTCCAAGGCTGCTGGATTATAACCCCAGTAAAACTTGGGCTGGGGTGTTCTCCCTTTTCCCCTTTGATGTAAGCTTTAATTCTTATTATTATGAATGTTGTTGTTGTTGTTGTTGTTGTCGTCGTTGTTGCAAATTCTAATTTTGTGGCTATAGGAAGCTTCCGCTGCTAGAGATTTGTAACCAGACCTTTCTTGTTAGAGGGGAAACGTACTTTTAAAGGAGTCTAGATTTGGAAGATTTAGGAGCGAGGCTGGCTTTAGGGTAGTTTATGGAGGGCTCCTGGCCTCGCGTTCCCAGAATTAAGGAGAGGATAGGAAGATGCGAACCTTTTCGAGGTTGATGAAGGCATGCCCTCATCTGTTCTTGGCCTCTAGCGGCTGGACACCCATGGGATCAGACACCCAGGACCAAAGAAGAGAGAGACTGGGAAAGGTAAGGAAAGAAGGTGAATTCCAAGAGGCAGGCAAGAAAATCCTGGGCCTCCTCCAGGGTCAGAGACAGGATTCATGGGAACTTGGTCAGATAACAGGCAAGAAGAGTGCCCCACAAAAGCCCAACGCCTGAAGACCGTACGTTTTCGTGAACTGGAGGGAGCAGAGGAAAATGATGGGGGGCGATGGAGACTTCATAATGTTCCCTTTTTTGCTGGAGGTCTCATGGAGTGGAAGAGGAAAAGGCAGGGGAAGAGAGGGAAGATCTTTATTTTATTCTCCCCAATCACAGCCCAGTTAAGGAGCCCTTGACTTCTCCCAAAGAAGCCTCTGTGAGAAAGGGTTGTGTAGAGATGTCTGACCCAGCCATACCAGATCATTACCATGATTAACCTCAATAATAACAAGAATGTCGGCCCCTCACAAAACAGAGCTGCCTGTGTGCCTTTTTGTCTTCTGCCAAGAACTGTTCTTTCTCTTTCGTTGTCCAAGGAGTCCAGTTTGATTAGCCCCAACTTTTTTGACATGCCCACCGACCTCCTTTCCCCCTTTCAAGCCTGGGAGTCATTCCATAGGCAAGCCTTGATTTTGGGGGTGGGGGAATCAAGGCTGAGGCCAGTATCTAAGTGCCTGAAACTAGGGTGCCACTTCTTTCACCTCAAACCCGGAGGCAGTATCTCGGCGCTACCTGCGCTCTCAGACAAACTTGCCTAGGCAGATCCGTGGCACCACTGGGATGCAGGCAGCAGCCCTGAACCATACTCCACAACCTCATAAAAATGGGTAAGCCTGAGAAGGGGCCATCGCGGCTTCAGGATCCGGCCTGGGAGAGGACACCCAGCCTGCTCTTCCCAGCCCAGCGGGAATCAATAGCGATCTGTTCTAAACTTGCCCGCAGCTCCTCTGCGCTCGGCCTGGGTGGGCGAACCCCCTTCCCCAGCCGCTTGCTGGCCTCGGCCCGCACCTTGGCCGCCTCCTCCGAACCCCAGACCCCCAGCCTCGGGCCTCGCCCTCTCCCCGTTTTAATTACGTGATTGATTTTCGCTTTGGCCGCGTCGGGACGCCTCTGCCTCCGACTGTTTAAATCTTTCAGCTCCCTTTTTGTCTTTCCGAGTCCTCCTGACCGGCTGGACTTTAAAGAGAGTACCCCTCCGGCGGCCTCGGCCCGGCCCGGCTGCTGCCTCGCCCTACACGCCAACAAAATGGTCCTCCCCACGGCTCGGCGCGGCCGGGTCTGCAGCCGGCCCGCCACTCGGGTCTCCGAGGCTGCGGTCCTGCCCATTCGCCTTTCTGAATTATTTTGTGCTCCATTATTCTCCGATAGGAAAACGGACCGCGTGTGAGTTATCACTGCACGCCTGGGCTGGGGCTAGGCTGCCCGCGGTGCTGTGTCTCTTCACTCGGATGAGGGGTGTCTGAGGAGGTCTGCACGGGGGACCTGAGGAAGCGCGACGCCTGGCTCCGGGCTCGGCGGGGAGCTCCAGCCATGTCCCCCCAAGACCTAGTCCTGCGCCCCGCGGCCCAGAAGCGCCCGGAGAAGCTAATCCGGCCACAACTTTCCACCGCTAAGCGCGAGCGGGACCGCAGGGCTGGCGGCTCAGAGCCCCCAACCCGCACTTGGCTGTGGGGTCTACCGCTGCTCCCCAGCCCCAGACAGAGGCCCTCGCCCTGGCAGCCCCCGGGGCACGGGCAGCGGCCTCGGGCACCTCCGTCCGGGAGCACGCCGGGCAGCCCCTACACCGGAGGGACTGAAGGTGAGGCGAAGGAAGGGAAAGGGGTGGAATGTTAATTTACGAGTAGAGTACATTTGGGGTGGGGAGAGGAGGGGGGACACATGAAATAAAGAAAAGGAGCCCCTTCTCCGGAGCACTGGCTACTTTCCCTTTTCCACCTCCAGAAGAAAAAAAAAAACCTCTTTCCTCCTCAAACCACTGGTATTCTGATTAATCTCTCGTCTATTTACAACTAATAAACACCTCTCTGATTATTCTCCCACTGCCTGTTCAGTCTTTGATGCTTTCCAACGAGGCAAGCGGTGAGTTTACCCTTCGCAGTACTTGATGATTATATTTGTCCCTCAGGGAGAGGAGAGAGTTGGGAATGTCTTTCTCACTGGGGAAGAAAGAAGTTCAGTGAAACTTGAGTTGGTCACAACCTTCTCCCTGTCCCTCAATCCACAACACCCCAATCTCTGCTCCCCCAAACCCCTTTCCCCCACAGCCATGTTGCAGGGTAAATAAGAGTCCGCCTGCCTGGCTATTAGGATTCTGGAGACGTTGGCATCTATAGCAATCATTAGTCAAAGCCGCGGAAGCCAAAGGAGCCGAGGAGTTGGACAGAAAAAATCTTGGAAATGATATACAGGAGCCGCGGAGGCATCAATCCCGCCGATAAGAGCGCGGCTGCTGGGAGCCAGGCGGCCGCTTAATTGGGCCCTGGGCACCACGAACAACTGGGGAGGGGGCACCGATGGGTCGGGCAGTGACCCTGGCACTATTTGGGCACACTACAAAAATAGTCGAGGACTTGAACACCCTTTTTCCCAATGTCAAAGGCCCAGTTGAAGTATGTGTGCGTGGTGGTAGGGGGTGGGGGGACTCTCCTGCCTGTCAGCCTCTCCACCCTGAGAGCCAAGAGGAGCTAGGCTGAAGGACTCTCTCCTTTCTTCTCGCCCCTTCTCCTCAGTCGCTGTCTTGAGAGGTACTGCAGGTTGGGGAGCCTGGGCTGGGACTTCAGGTCACAGAGACAGCCTGGAAAGGGGCTGTGGTCCCTAGAATGGGTTTTCAAGAAGTAGATAACTCATTTGGACTAAATTTGAAGATAGCCTTTGAGATAGAAACAGAATCACTCGTTTTAATAAGTAAAACATCCAAAAGGTATTGGCTCCTCGTCCCCACTCACCTGATGCCTTTATTGATCACAGAGATATAGAGACAGAGCGATGCGGTAAATTTAAATCATTCCAGATGGAGATCTACACCCCTACACGTAGATATATGCATTATGGAACCATCTCTAAACATACGTTCAAATATTTAAGTTTGCAGCAAAACTGCAAAGACTGTAAAGATCGCCAATGTAGCTTCAATATTGAGGTATTTTATGAGTTGGGACCCTTGCATAAATCTAGATAAAATTTTGAAAATAGAGATTGAGTAACACATACATAGTTCTAAGTGAGAAAAAAACCCCCACCAAATATTCATCTAGATGTTTAGAGAGAGCTGTACCAATACATTCTAGCATATATATTCAACACTATAGAAAGATTGGTAATGTGTGCACAAGAATTCGACAGAGGACTGTTATGTTCACCGTGGATCTATAAATCTAGAGATCTATAAATCTGCATTTAAATGTGGAATAGAGAGGGATGTAAAACATACATCCTGTTATAGAGACATAGAGGGATCTATAAATACATTTTCACGTATATAGCTAAAGGATTGCTCTGCTCTCTATAAAGACACGTGCATTTGCGTGGAGTCCTAGGAATGAGGGCAATTCTCTCATGCTTCTGGGTTTGGGATGTCCGAGCCCAGACTTCTCTGGTAAGTAAACGAGAGCAAACTAGAGCCTACAAAAGTGCTAAGCAAGCCCAGGAACTCACAGAACCTATGGCCTCATTTCTAGTATCTCGGGGCATTTCTATGGCGCTGGGCAAGAGCCCTGATACGTGGGCTGGAAAGCGTCCTGACTTAGGAAGCCCGAATAGAATCAGAAGTAGAGGACTCTTAACTTCTTTGCCTTTCAGTCCCCTAACCCAGGCTCATGGGAAGGACCCATGGGAAGTTAGGGTGTCTTTAGAAAGGGAAGGATCATTAACATTACAAAATGAAGCCATTTAGGTAAAACACCATTTTGTTTGGAGACAGCTCAGTAAGAGAGAAATGTGAAATGTGACAAGGCCGTGGGCTTTCACATACACCCTTGCACCCACCTTAATTGCATAAAACCAGCCACAGACTGCAGAGAGTCTCCTCCATTCACATAGCACTAGATGAGGTTTTCTACATCCTCACTCCCATCCCTCTCTTCATGAGCTCTCTCATATACTCTGTCCCGGCTTGTCAAGAAGGGGTTTGGGGCTCAGAAAGGTGTCACAGGGAGACAGCAGCCCCAGAAGAGAGGAGAACCCCCAGGAGTCATGGTTTTTACCACCAGGCTCAGAAGCTGATTGCCTGTGATGCTAGTTCCTTTTTAATTGAAAGGTTAGGGGACCAAGGTCTGAGTGGGCAAAAGAAAATGAAAGGTTGTACAATTTTTAAATCTGGAAATTTGAGGGGGGAAAATAACCAGTGAGCTCTTTCTTATTGGAGGTGGATGATTTTGGGAGCCCTGGATTTCCTTTTATTTTTCTCCTTTGGGTAACTGGGGAAAGGGAGCAGAGGGGCCCCAGGTGGGCTTGGGGAAGTGCAATCCAATCTAGCTGGCCACACTGGGGGAGAATGATTTACAAAGCAAAACTTCAGATGCTACTTCCTGAGAAGTCACCAGATCAAAACAGCCTCCTCTAGGCTTTTATGACCCAATCTCTACTCCCAACAGGAAAAGGACCGTCAATAAAATTTCAGCCAGCCCACACCCCCATCCTCTATCCAGAGGAGGCGGAGAGACACAGTCTAAAAGAAGGGACCTGACCCTTACTCCGTTCATTCACACACACACACACACACACACACACACACACACACACACTGGGTTTTCTAGCCAGAAAGTTGACTTTCTAAGGACATATTTACTAGACAAGATTTTTGTCCACTATTCGAGCAAAGAATCAGCCCTGAGAGATTTGGAGTTTGAGCCTGAAACGGAGGGTAAAGGGGAATTTGATCAGATAAGAGTCTGGCCTGATAGTCCCTTATTGCCTTCCAACCCCCCACAACCCAACAGGCCAACAGGACACGAAAGGTCACCAAGAGCTTAGCTGCCACCATCTGTGGGGGCTGCTGCAGGGTTTTGGTTTTCCAGAGAGACAGAGGGAGGAAATTCAACAGTTGCCTAGGGCTTGAGGGCAGGACAAATGGTCTCCAGGCTGGAAAGAATGAGGCAGGGTAAGGACTGGGAAGTTGGTTCAAGGCTGGTTTACTGTGTATACCCTGGGCTTCAGACCTCTTTCATGCCACACTTGGGCACATACATATACTTCTGCCTGTTCAGGTGTGGTGTTTGGGGCAGGGGGTATGGGAGAAGCAGAGATCTTTTTAGAGCAGAACCCAGCCTACTCCACCTCTCTGAGAGCTGGGGCATGTGCAGTCATACTGAAAGATTCCAGGGAACTGAGCCCACACCTTCCACCCAGCCCATACAGGACGGCAGATCATGGTAGAACTTTCTCTGTACTTCTGTCAGGTGTGGAGAAGTAGCCTCCTCCCTGCACTGACTTCCCAGCATCCCCAGAGCCTTCTATTCAACCTCTTATTGTCGCTTCTAAGGCCTGGTCATCAGAGGCTGAACAAGGTGCTGGATTACCTAGTGCAACTTTCCCAAGTCCCAAATTTCATCCCCTAACAATAGACACAGTGACTCCTAGGTATCTCTGTTCCCTTTTGCACCTCAGTGAGCCTGAAGAATGGGAGAGGGGGATGGATCCCACAGTTCTGTAGGATTCAAGGACTAAGAGATGTCTTTCATCCCAGTTCCTCAGCCCACACTCCTTGGGCTCCTGGACTGCATCAAAGCCATGAAGGAGATATTATCAGAACAGACACATCATTCTGGGACCAGCAAAAGTGGATATGATTTTCTTGGCCCTCTAGCAGCCTAGTTCCTTCCTTAAATTGAATTGTAGCCCCCAAAGCCCTAGCTTAGGGTCCTGATTCTCTCCCTTCTCCAACTCAAAGGGCTTCAGGATTTCCAGTCCCACTGAGAAGGAGAATCAGAGTGGTGCTTGTCTCCTAGGTAAAAGGAAACACAGAATTGAAGCCCAGAACAATGATGTTTCAGCCCAAAGCAATTATACACAGAGAGGAAGAGTCAAAGATAAAGTTTACCTGGATATTAGGAGGGATTGAGACAATAAAAATCTCTCTCGCCAATGCCTGCTTAGACAGCCAGGCCCCTCTATCTTTCTCCAGCTTCATGGAATCTGGAAACTTCAGTGTGTGACTAGACCACACTGGAGGTGAGCACTGGTTTCAGGTAAGACTACCTCCACACACTACCTACCAGGGGAAAATAAGTATGTGTGTTTTCAGAACTCAGAAAGAAGTCAATGGAACAGTGTGGTTGCAGGTGACTTGGTAAGTGGGGTCCTGATGGTTTCTGAGAAGAGTTGCCCTCCCTCTGGCTTCTCATTCATTCCTTCCCACCTGGCCTGTGGCATAGTCCCTGGCTAATCAGTCCTACCCAGAAGACAAACAAGCAAGAGGGTGCTGACAAAGCCCAGCTCAAACTGGGCTACCCCACCCACACCTGCACCCTTGACAACCCCAGAGGAGGGCTTAGAGGTCTGGGTGGCACAGCCTATCAGGACTCCTGCCCCTCAGTCAGCTCAAGGAGGGCAGGAAATCAGAAGGGGAGAGGAAGGGAACTCAATCAGAAAATTAACCTTGGAACAAAGCCCTGGAGACTGTGGGTGGGGGTGAGGAGAGAAATGCCTGAGTCTGGACCCACGAGTGGGTTGGCTCAGGGCCCAGCTCAAATGTTTAGGAAACACAAACTTGTGTCACACATGTACACCCTCTGTGCCATCCAATGCTCTTGGTCAGAAATAAATTCTCACCCACTGCTTGTTTTGACCTGACCCATGTAAACACAAACACTGAAATGCACACCTTTAGTGGCAATGTCCTTTGATAGCTGTTGGCCAGAACATAGAATCATCATGTAGTCTATTATTATTATTATTATTATCATTATCATCATCATCATCATCATTATTATTATTATTATTTTAATCTTGTTAAAAGAATGAAAAGTAAAGGAAGGGACTTAAATAAATCCATTTACTGTTTAATATGGGAAGTCCTGATGTTCTGTGCTTACTTGCCTTTCCAGACTTCTTCATTCAACTAGCTCAAAGTTATTCAATAAACTGTAGGTACCAAACACAACTTTCCAAGTCTCCATTTTTGCTCCTTTCCCCAAGCATGCCAGAGGCAGTTTAATAAAGCGAAGGGCTCCTGGAGCATTTCTAGAAACACAAACCAACAGAGGTCTCTTCTAATCGTCCCACCTGCCTCCCGAATCAAAAGAGAATGAAAACTTGAACACGGAGAGTATAGGGAATAATTACAGTCAGAATTTGAATTTAGGGCTCGAGTTCATACCTACAACTGCTGCGCAGCCTAATCTAGCGTCCAAATCTACAAAGCCCAGTGAATTGGGTGGAATCACACAGACCAAAATGGGAGCAATCCAGAGGACACCCTCACAACTTCAGATCCCTGTATAATTGAGACTGACCTCGAGGTACAACTTTGTTAGAACTAGAGGACACAAGCCAAAGACTCCTCAGAGCTGGTTCAGGGGCTAGAATATTCTCTGTACCACCCATCCGCGTTGCATCTGAGATAAGGCCGACCCAGGAGCTAAAGGGAGTGGTGGGAGGGAGGGAGGAAAAGGAGTGGAGGGGTAGGGCGAGGCAAACACTCAGTACTTGTTGGCTGATTGGTTGGTGGGGGCCATGTGACCCTACTTAGCGCATTTCTGATTGGTTGCTTGACCTCTTTTAGGGTAAAGACCTAGGAACAAAATTTAAAGCTTTCCGGGTTGGCTAGGACACCTTGGCACCTGATTGACCGCCCATCCCCCGCTCCAGAGGACCCCCTCCCCTACAATTCGGGCGCGGGTGAAGTGGGTGGTAAAACGAAGAACCTTAGGCCCCGTTTGCATTCGTCCTACTTCCATTTATATTTGTCCTACAAAACTGGCTGACGTAAATTATTTGAAAGGAAGGACGATTTATTATTACTGAAGTAGGAAGAGGGAGTGATACTTAAATGGCACCTCTTAGGAAACAGAAAAGGGAACGAGGAAGTCAGAGAAACCGCCCCCACCCCCCCACCCCCCGCCCCAAGTGACGCGATGTAAATCCGTAAAATCAGAAACACACGCATACACCCTCTACACGGAGCAGAAGGGAACGGGTGCTGAGATTTGGCCCGGAATCGAAGGAGGCAGCGAGTCTTGCCTGGGTGTGGGCCTTGGGCCCCGGTTAAATTCTTAAAGACCGTTTGACTCGCTTCCTAGGGCCTTGGGGAGCTGGGGGCGGGGGGCGGGGGTGGAGCGTCAAGTTAGAGACCCAGAGAAACTCCACTTCCCTGCCGCTGGGATGGAAAGTTTTCAGAAATCCTCAAAAATCACAGACCGGTGGGGAAGGCAGAGTAAGGGGTGCCGGTAACGAGGAAGGGAGTGCCTGAGAGTTAACTTTTCAAATGGGCTGCTGTGGAGAACCCCCTCGGATCCTAAGGCCTCCCCGGGAAATAAATGAGTGGGGAGGAAATGTGGGGAAGTCGAGTCTCGGCGAGAGACTGAGGACGCGAGGGAAGGCGTCGGGGGGATTTTCCCGACTGGCGCCCGCGCTCCCCACGCAGGCGGCAGACTGCTAGGCGAGGGCTGGAGCTCCGGCTCCGGAGCGGGTGTCGTTGGGTCTCTGCGCCTCTTCCCCTCCCTTGCTATGCCTGGGCTCTCTGTCTCTGCTTGATCCCTGCTTCTTCCTCGGTCTCTTTGGCGGAGAGGGCGCGCTTAACAGCGTCCTCTCCGCATTCCCCCATCTCACCTCTCCACAAAGAACCCCTCACATCTCAAGGGAGCCCCCCCACCCCGCGCAGCTCCTCCTGGAAGGTGCAGACTTGGCTTGCTCCCTCCTCTTTCCTCCTCTGTCCCTAGTGGCCCTCCGTGAATCCGCCTTCCACCCCGCTTCCGAATCCCTCATGATTCTGGCCTGTCTCCTTCCAGGAGCCTGAGTTTATCTGTTGTGGCTTTCCTGCTTAGCTCTGGGTGACACACGGAAGGGATACTCACACACGGGTGTGGAGGACACGTGCCTCCCTCGCCTGCTGCCTTTGCTGCTCCTTCCTAGAAACCCGAAGGGAGCCCCAGCCTGAGAATGGCCCCAGGATGCCATGCCCATGTTGGGCCCTGATAGCTCCATCCTGCAGAAGTCAATCTCTCCTCAAGGCTTGTGGCGCTTTCCTGGACAGCCAAGTAAAGACTTTACCCACTTACACTCCACTCACAGCAGGAGCCTCTAGGCCTCCAGGGCCTAGTTTTACCTCAAGCAAGGGCTAGGTATGCCAGGAAAGATCTCAATAGCTAGAGGGGTGGGCCATGAAACCACACTGGCCCCAGACAGACTTAAGACCCCAGACCACGGAGGTCGGGACAGCTGCCCACTCAGGCCTGGTGGTGAGGAGGGAGAGGATGCTTTAGGACCTCTGGGGTTCAATTGGCCACCTTTAAGATGCTTCTGCCATTTTAGTTAGCAGCCAGTGGGCTCAGGAGTCCCCAAACCCTCCTTCCCTGTCTCCCTCCCCAGCTGCCCATCTTGCCTGGACTCTGGGCCACTGGCCCCTCCCCGGATCAGGGTGCCCCAGAGTCACTTTGCGCTTGCGCCTAGAGTTTACACACTCCTACAAACACCAAACACCCATGTGTCTGCCACTGTCTTTCTTCCCAGCTGAGGAGGTAGAGGGGGTCATGGAGACGTGGCAAAGCTCTAAAGAACCCAACCATTCCTTTACCCCAGTTGCTGGAGGGAATAAGGGTCAGGGAGAAGAGGGCTAGTCTCCCCCATCCTCTTACCTCCTAGTGGCTTTTTCTCTCACCCCAGCCTGGGGATGCTTGGGGAGGCCTTTTTCCCTCCCCTTAATGAGTGGGAACTGCCTTCTCTCATAGAGGGGGAAGATTAGGTAAATGGGAGAAAGGGTCAGCGAGAGAAAATTAACTTACAGTGTTCGCCTGGGATTCATTTTCGAAGATGTAACCTCTCACCATCATCCCCAGCGCCGTAATCCCCTCTAACTGCCAGGCCCTCTGTCCTAGCATTAAACCTCACCAGCAGCTGCGTGGCTGGACAGTTAAGATTATATATGATGTAAATATATTGTGGGTTTGTCAGCTCTCCCTACACCATAAAACTTGGTTTAATGACATCACGTGGTCCCCCAAGAGCCACTCACGGGCTTGCCTTCAGGCCATTCACATAAATAACCTCCAAAAGTTTCAAACTCCTAAATTCACATAGAAGCAGTGCGTATTTCTCTAATGCTCAGTTACACTAAAAAGCCCTTGTGCTGCTCTTTGCCCCACCCCCCACCCCCTTGCAGGGTGGGGAGGGGGGGAGAGGGTGGATCCTTATTTATTTACTTACTTATTTTCATAAGGACCTGTCGCCTTCGAGGTCGTGTTGATATTTTTTTCCTACTATTTTTTTTCCTCCTCTCTCCTCTAATTGCTCAGAGTGGGCCGTGTCCCCCTCTCCCCACTCCCCCGGGAAGGTAAGTCATGCTTCTTCCCCTTCTTTCTCGATGCCAGAGGGGGTGGGTTTCAGGGCAAAGTGAAGAGGCAGGCTCCATGGTCTTTATTTGGGACCCAGAAGCCCCTCCACTAACTCCCCCAGAGCAATGCCAAACCCTGGTACTGGGAGATTTTTCCAGGAGGCTAGTTCGTGGGTGAACCGCCCAGATTCCAAAGTGGAAGTCTCTGCTTAGGGAGAAAGCAAGGGGTTGGGCCGTACCCATTCCCAGTGCAGGGGAGTAGGTCCGAGGCCTCTGGCTAGGTTGTGGCTGCTGCTGCCGCTGAAGCAGAGGCTGGCTGGGCGCAGACCTGCAGACTGTGACAGAAAGCGGGGAAACAGGCAGGTATGGCTGCTTCTACCCAAGCCTGGCCAACTTGAGTCAGTCTTCCAGTTCCTCTAGGGAAAGAGAAGCCCAAACCCCTGGGAGAAGGAAATAGTCAGTGCATGGTAGGGCTGATACACTCTGCCCAGTGGATCAATATTGCCTCCACCCCTTGCAAAACCCTTGGTTTTCCCCCTGGGGCGGTGTGTCCCCTGGGGAGGAAGCTCAGGGCCTCAGCAGCCTAGGAGGCTGGAGCGGGTGATGGCGGGCGCCACAGCCTCTTTCTTAGTTAACTGTTACCCACTGGAGATGCCAGTGCTTCTCCACGCTTCACCGCTCGCCCAATAGTTTTACTCAGCATGGAGAAAAAATTAAAATAAGTCCCTGAAGAAAATTACACATTTTATTTGAGAGAGGGAGGAGGGCTGGGCCGACTGCTGTGTGGTAGTGGAGGGGAAACATTACCGGTGCCCTAACCTGGCCAGTGTGCAGTGTGAAGACGGGTGCAGCAATGGGTACAGTTCAATAAACATTTGGTGAGACTACCTATGTGCTAGGCACGGAGTGAGGAAAGGCTCTTGGGTCTTTTAAAAATGACAGACAGGTTGCTTAGGCAGTAGGATGCAGAGAAGGCAGTCCTTATAATAAATTCAAGGAGCATCAGAATTAATAATCATGAATATTTCCCTTGCCCCTCCCCAGAGCTTCTCTGCTCCTTTCCCTCTTGGCTGCTGGAGCAGCTTTCTAGCCCAACTCCTGAACCTCTCCCCACCCCACCTCTGCCCCAGTGTGGGGGGCCTCGGCTTGTCTCCAGGAATTCACCCTGTTGTGGGAGGTTGGAGAGGAAATGCAGTTAAGTTTTATGGACCCGTCCCACATTTGTTTCTCTTATAAAGTACTTCCTCCCCCATTCTATCTCAAGATTCTGGAGCAGAGCAGAGCCTGGGCCTAGGCCAGCCTCAGGCACCACCTGAATTATCTGCCTTTTCCCCTTTTCCTTAGATCACCCTCCCCCTACACAAAATCCCAGAGACTGAGATAAATGATAGCAAACAGACGCGACTCAGGCACTGGTCTATGCGGCTCCATTCCCAGCTAATTGTTCTGCATAGCCCTAAGCCCCAGAAGGTGGGGGAGACAGTTTGAACAATTCCTGACATTCAGGTACACGCTGCAGATTGCCCTCCCTATTCCCTCTCCCCCAGTATCTGAGAAAGCTGAGCCACACCTCCTCCAACTCCCCCAGCACCCCTTTACAAAGCAGTACTAACTTTTTCTAAGGATCCTTCTGTGTCCAAGTGAGGCCCCTCAGGGACCACCTAGCCCTAGGAGAGGTCTTCAGAGCCCCAGAAGGGCCTGAGTCTGAGCACTGCAGAGCCACCAATCCCTACAGATTAGTCCTGACACACAGTGAGGGCTGCTGCCAGTCTAGAGGCCTCAGATCCACCCAGCCAAGGTGGGAATAGGGTGCAGAGGCCTGAATGCCTTGGATAGGCACGGCATGGGACAGGCCAGTACAGGAGGCCTGGGGGCCCTCTCCTTGCCCCAGAGGCCCTTCTTAAAGCCAGAGATCAGGATAGGAGCTCAGTTTGACCTCCCTTGTCTCAGTACCCCAATAAGCTCCTCAAAAATTCTTCTAAAGGAGAAGCTCAAAGGCTTTGCCCGCCCCCATACCCCACAGCACATTTAGATACTTTTGCCCCAATACATGCCCCAAACAAATGGGATCCGCTGCATCTTTAGTCCTGTTCTCTCTTTGTCTTTATTTGATATGACAAAATATAGTTTCAGGAACGACCTGGAGTCAATAAATAGTTGTACAACAGTGATGGGGCAGGATGGCACAGAAAGTTGTGGCAGGGACTACTGGGCAGTCAGGAGCCTCGAGGACCGCTTGCTGGGGTCCTGTGGCAGGGAACCCCAATAGTTGAGCTAGCTAGTGGTCTGAGGCTGGGGGCCTGAGAGGGCATGCATAGGGTGCAGGCTGGAGAGGTTCTCAGGCTTTAGGGTTGGGGGAGAAGGTTTGGAGAGCTAGATCAACCAAGGGGACCCTAGCGGGACTTTCAGTCATCTCTCCCTTTTCATATGCAAATCATCATAAAATAAACATCTTGAGTTTAGGCGATACAAGGAAGTACCCCGAGTCTGGCGCTGGACTCCCCCAGGCACAACCCTTCTCTCGCCAGCCCGCAGCAGCCGCCTAGCCAGCATAAACCTGGAACAAAGGAGAGGGCGAGATTGGATGGTCCCTGCGCCCCGGCCGGCCCCCAGGGCCCACCTTAACTTGGGCGGGCCACGCTGGGGCTGGAAGCCTAAGAGGTGGCCCAGGCCAGGTTCGGTCAGCGTCAGCCCATAAGCCACAGCCCCGGGGAACTCCTGTGGAGCTTGCCCTGGGACCCTGGTGCTGAGCATAACTGACGGGAGTCGGGACAGCGCGGGCAGCCCCGTGGGAACCTGGGGTCGGTGGGGATGCAGAATGCCAAGGGAAAGCGCTTTTGTCTGTGAGGCTCAGGAGCCGGTGCTCCAGCCACCGCCCTTGCCCCAAAATACAGAGAGAGGAAAACCGAAAAGGAAAGGCGCGGGGAGCAAAGCGGGCGCGGGGTGCTTTCGGAGGGCCTCCCCGTTGACTCTAAAGAGCCTCTTTGCTTTTCATTTTGGAATCTTTCTTCCACTTCATTCTGCGGTTCTGGAACCAGATCTTGATCTGTCTCTCGTTGAGACACAAGTTGTTGGCGATCTCTATGCGCCTTCGGCGAGTGAGGTAGCGGTTAAAGTGGAATTCTTTTTCCAGTTCCAGAGTCTGGTAGCGCGTGTAACTGGTTCGGGACCGCTTGCCGTCCGTCTCTGGAATATAAACCCCCCAAGCCAGGATGGGGTGAATAGCGTGCAGCGCCCCAGTATCCCCACCCCAGCCCCAGGCCCCCACAGCGGCCAGTGGGGAGAAGAGGCAAGCAGGGCGAGACAGGCCCGGCGGGCCGCAAGCGGGCCCGGCCCGGCCCAGCCCAGCCCCGGGAGAGGCGCCTACGCCCAGGCAGGAAACTTTCCGCCGCAGCCTTCACTCAGCAGCCGGAGGGGCTGAGGGATGGGGGGGAGAGGGAGACCCAGGCTCGGACCGAACAATAAGCACCCTCGAGATCCGAGCACCGGGGACCCCCCTCCCGCCCCTCCCGAGTCACTGGAATCCTCCAGAGCGGCGAGCGCCGGCAGAGCCGGCTCCACAGGGGAGGGAGGGAGCCGCGGGGGGATCCCCGCTCTGGAGCCCCGCGCTCCTCACCCTTCACATCCCTCTATTTTTTTAACTCCCTCCCTCTCCCCCAAAAATTGAATATTGCCTTTTATACACGTTTTGTTCCTATGATCCAATTATGTCGTCGTAAATTTGGGCGCACACAGCCTCTAAGCCTTTTAGTGGACAGTTTTACGAGCCATTGATGCCTGGATCGTAAAATTTATGGCCGCAGGTTTTTTTTCTTTATTTGCCCCGCATGGCCTATAAAACCCAGGCGGACCCGAGCGCGCAAAATGAAGTCCTAAAGTTTACCGTGGCTCATGTGCAGTTTGGTCATCCACGGGTAAATCTGTGGCGGAGCCGGTGGCTGGCTCAGTCCGGCAGGCTGCCCTGTCTGCGCCTGCTCCTCTTTGATCTCCCCACTGCTCTTAGCTCGCTCCTCCAGCGCTGGGCGAGCCGCCTTCTGACTGTACATCCCGGGGTTCAGAGGAGCCGCTTCATCTCTGCCCAGAGCGTGTCCCGGAGCGGCCGCGGCGCTGCAGGCGGGGCGGTCGGGGTGAGCCCGGGGGTTGGCAGCCATGTCTACCCCGTGGAGAGAGTTGGAAGGCGCAGGCGGTGGGAAAGTGATGCTTAAGTCCAATCCGCCGTAGCAGTACCTGGATGCCTGCACCTCTGAGGCCGATCCATAGTTCCCACAAGTTTGCATGTTATAGGCAGGGATATTGGGGCTCTGCTTATAGAATGAATTGGCTACGTAGGAGCTCATGGCGGGGAGGGCCCAAAAAAAATTTCTGCACCCTTTTTGATTAAGGGTGATTTGTGACTCTTTGAAGTTGAGGGGTTTTTTGTTCTCCAAAGTGCACAATTTATAGGTGGAGATATCTCTTTCTTTATCCTATGCGCTCTTCCCAAATAAGGGAGCCTTAAATAGAGTCACGTGACTCGGGCGGCCACTCATAAATTTGGCTTGATGACCTCCGGGAGGTTAGTGATGGAAGCCGGCGAAACGCATCTTGATATGTTGGCAAAGCCCAACCAAGGGGGAGAGGGAGTGAGAGAGAAAGAGAGAGAAGGGGGAGAAAAAAAAAATGGTTCTTGGAATTGGGGGGTAGCCGGGACAACAAGCCCACAGCGACACCTGGTGCCTACTTGGAGGAATTGCAGCCTGGCGCGCCGGCTCGCCTTCCAGGCCGCAGAATTTCTTTCCTACCCTGTAGAGAAGCTGGTTGTTGCTGCAACAAACCTCTGAAATGGCCTTTTAAATTGTATTTAACTTAAAGAAAAGATGGGACCTGGATTGGGAAGCGCTGAGGGTTTTTTGTGGTAGCTAGCTTCATCCTCTCTACTCCCAGGGCCTCTCAATCTTCAAAAATAGCTGAGGGATTGGGGATTTAGTTGTGTGGGGGTGTCACTGCCAAGGTTTGACATCTGAGGGGGCTTATCTCTGGTCCTCTAAACCAAAAGTCGAGGTCCCAAAGCCCTGCTACTGCTGATCAGGTGCTTGTTAGCATGGAAAAGTGAACCAAGTCTCTGAAAAGGTAGACAGGAGGGGTCCTGGGTGGGCAGAACTAGATGGCGTGGGGGTGGGGCCTGAGGCTGAGAGTGCTGGGGACTCTGGGATGAGGAGCCAGGAGAGCTAAGTAGACATCCTCACCACGCTAGAGACCCCGGAGAGGCAACAAGGCAATTTTCAAGTGTGTGTGTGTGTGTGTGTGTGTGTGTGTAAAACCAGACACAATGGCCTGGAGGACTGCTCTGCCTCCCTGTGTATGACGCTCAGGTGGTATATATGCCAAATATTTTGGATAGAAAATAGATGTTAATTAAGGGCATGAAGAAGCAAGATTCAAGCCTCTACAAATATTTTATGAGCTGGGCAGAGGAAAAGGCCCTTTTTGTGCCCTATGGAGGAAAGGCCTCTGGACCAAGCTCTCCAGGGACCTGGACTCAGAAGGTCCACTGGATCGCAATTTCTGAGCTATTTGAAAGCTCAGAAAGGACCTGGCTGGGGTGAGGGGAGAGGGGTGGGCAGAGGAGGGGCGTGGGCAACCTTCACAGCTCATGGCCAGGGGCTTTGCGGCCATTCGACCCCTTACCGACCTTCTTCCCCAAGTCTTACACTTTCCTGCCTGCCTCTCCCCAGGAAATCTCCGCCCCTGCCAGGAGAAGCCCCCCTCCTGCCCCCCCTCAGGCGGAGGCGCTAGAGGGGACGCTGGCGGGGATCTGGAACGTCTGGAAAACTCTGGCGGATTTTTTTCCCTCCGGGAGACCCCCCTCACTACTTCACCCGCTAGGTCCACTCAGGTTTCTCTGGGCTTAGGGAGAGAAGGCCTGAGCTGGGGAACAGTTAGGGCCTGGTTGCACTCCTCACCCGCCGAGTTTGAGGAAAGAAGAGTGAGGAACCAGACTGGGGCTGGGCCTGTAAGGAAGAAGGAATTTTGTCCCAGCCACGTCAGGAGTCCCAGAGCAAGCGAGAGCTCAGTTTCCAGGCTTTCTTTTTCGAGATGTCCTTGAATCGCTCAATCCCTGGCGAAGGGCTCAAATCCACGGTCCTCTCTTTCTCTTCCGCTTTCTGCCTCCGCCACATTTCGCAACAGTCGACCTGGCGCAGGCCCTGGGCGACTCGCAGGGTTCCCCCTCCTCACACGGGGAGTAGGCGGGGGTGACCCTGGGACTTGGATAATGCTGCTTTTCTGGCCTTTGAGGCTCGGGGTTCAGAAGAGGAGGACCCCAGGCTATCAGGCAGGAAGAAAGGCCTGTGTGGGGCTGGAGACCAGTCCTACTAATCCTCGCTTCCCCCACCCCCCCACCCCACACTCCTATCGAAATCCCATACGGCCTCTTTTGTGGGGTGAATGTGTTGCACCGCGAAGGGAGACCAGAGAGGCCTCCCAGTCCTCCAGCGAGATCACCAGAAGGGGAGGCCAGAGCTGGCGCCGGGCTCCAGGAAAAGGCTACTGCAGGGGCTGGGGGCTTGCAGGCGGCGGGCTGACGCGGAGCGCTGGGAGCCTGCTCCAACTTTCACCGCGAGGCCGGCGGGCGAGCGAATTAACAGAAATCCGATATAAACTTTTAAAAATAATATCAGTTTTATTAAATATGCGAGAACGGATCCAGAGGTTGGATTTATACAGGAGGGTAACACGAGGGGATTTTTTTAATTTATTTTTTTTCTCCTACTGGCTAAACAAACATTCACTTTTTTCTCTCTTTTTGTTATTTTCCCTCTCTTTTTTTTTCCCCTTTTTAAGATGGGATTGGAACACGGACGGTGCTAAACATAAATATAAATACAGAGACCACAAATACAGCTAAAAATATCCACACAGAAACGGTCACAGTTTGTAATATGCCATAATGACCCCCAGGATTCTTTAAATACAATTCGCCTGGGCTGGGCATTTGCTGGGGCAGAGGGGCCGGGCCGGGGCTGCGGGGAGGCCCTGGGGGTTGCCGTGGGGCCACGACGCGCCCTCCTTGGGCCTCCCGCCCTCCCCGGCGGCCAGGCCGGGCCCTGAGGCCCCGGAGTAGAGGCCCCGGGCCCGGGAACCGGCTCTCCGCGGGGGCAGGGGTGGGGGGGGCACAGAGGGAGTGAGAGGCCAAGTCCTCTTTTGCAGGAAGATCTGTGGAGTCTGAAGCGAGGTTCAGGGACGGATCCCCCAAGGCCTGGGCGGGGGAAGGGGCCTGCAGATAAGCCGGGAACGAGCTAGCGAGAGAGCAAGGAGGAGGAGGCGCATGGTGAGAGAGTTTGTGCGGTGAGGGAGGGGGTCCGGAGTTGACTTTCAGGTCCATTTCTGGCTCCCTAATTTTGTCTTAGGGAGTCAAAACACACCAATTGTGCCAGTGATAAATACAGAGTGTGTGGTTAGGAGGGAGTTGGGAGAGCGAGGGAGAAGGAGACAGAGGGGTGGCAGGGATAGGACAGTCCTTGTCACTCTTTCTGCTTCTCCTCTTCTGTCTCTTCCCGCTTTTCCTCTTTTCCTCCCAGGCTGTCGGCCGCGGCCCCTCCGCCGCCCCCTGAGAGCGTGGACGTGAGATTAGATTCCTTTTTCCACTTCATCCGGCGGTTCTGGAACCAGATTTTGATCTGTCGCTCGGTCAGGCAGAGCGCGTTGGCGATCTCGATGCGCCGGCGCCGCGTTAGGTAGCGGTTGAAGTGAAATTCCTTCTCCAGTTCCAGGGTCTGGTACCGCGAGTAGATCTGGCGACCGCGCCTCCGGTCCGCTCCATAGCCGACCCCTGGAGATCCGGGCACAAAACACACTAAAAACAATCAGCAAGACTTCCTCCGCAGACGATTTAGCCTAGCAAAGTCCTGACCCTCCCAACTTGGCCAGCAGCTCAGGGCCCCCTCGAGCTCCTCCAGCCTTCTCCCCTTTGCCCTGCCCCACCCCCACTGGTGGGGTACAACCAGGATCCCAACTTCATTCAGTTTCCCCAAAGGGTTGGTAGGTGTGTCCCTCAAAGAATGGGGTGGGGGGGACAAGAACCAGGCAGAAAGCTTGTAAGTCTAAAAGCTGGTTTTTGAAAAATTCCAAACACTAGGGATAAGGGCCCCATTCCTCAACGACTGGGCTCCCCCATCTCCCAAATCACCCTAGCTTCTAGGAAACTTCTCCCCAGTTCCCTGCTCCCTCCTCTCCCCCTCCCTTCTCCTCAGCCTGACTGACTTTGGGGGTTCCCCACCCCCGTTCCCTCCCCTTACCCCCTGCCCTGTTCCTGCCCCCTCAGCTCGTCTTGGAGCCCTCCAATCTGTCAGGGGCCGAGGGGGCCAGGCCCCTTCGAGCAAGCAGGAGGCGAACAGAGGGGGCAGAAGAGGGGGCCCTGTCTCGGCGTCGGCGAGGAGACGAGCGTGATTGTTTTTATGGGGCCATAAAAAACTCTCTCCGCCCGTTCTTCTAGGGAAGCCGGTCATAAAGCCAGTTCAGTTTATTTAATTTATATCTTGGAGCTGTAAAACTCACCACTGTGCGAATTCATTCGCTGCATCCAGGGGTAAATCTGGATACTGGCTTTCTGGTCCTGGGGCGCAGTCCTGCCCTGCTCAGAACTAAAATCCTGAGCGATTGAGGTCTGTGTGTTATGTCCTAAGGTGTTTTGTCTGCAGTTTGAAAGCATGTCTTTCTCCTGGTAAAAGGAATTAGATCCATAGTCATACGGCCCCCGGCTGGAACTGAACACGACATTCTCCTGTGGCGAATAAAAGGGAGTCGAGTAGATCCGGTTCTGGGCAACAGCCGCTCCATAGGTCGAGAAATGCCTCACTGGATCATAGGCGGTGGAATTGAGGGCGACGTTGGGGAGGACGTCCTGGCCCCCGGCGAGGTGGCAGGATAAGGAAGGGTTAGTGAAGTAGGAATTCATCCCTTTGCCTTTACCTGGTCGGGCTATGATTTCTTTAATATTTATTTCTGTCTCCAGTTTGTACTCGGAACTAGATGGTTATAGGGACGGCTCCAATCCAGGACAGACAAAATGACAAAGTCAGCTGACCCCCTTGCAGCCAATCGCAAGCCAGATGTCAAGAAGGAGGAAAAAAATCGCTTCTGCTTCTGTTGATTCCCTAGTTGAGACTAAGTGTGTGCTTTGAAAGTAAGACTTGGATTTCTTTAAAATATATATACGTAAGGGAACTGATTTGGAGGTGAAGGAAGGGTGAATGTCCATGAGCAGGGCCTTGGGGCCCAGGAAAGGAGAGCTGCACTCCCAGGAAATCTCTCAGCCCCAGATAACTTTGTTGTGCAGTGGCCAGAGCCTGGCTGGAGAAATCCCTGTATTTTCTATCTGATTTCATCTTTTATATCTGCCCCCTTCTAAAATTACATCCCAATTTCCCATGGGAGGAGCTTCCTCCCAGGTCAGGGGGTACCCCCAGAAATCCTACAGGAAATCCTGGTTTGACATGCCATGAAGTGAGTCCTCACCACCAAACCAGTATATTTTTCCCAACATTTTTTAAAAATCAAAAGTAGAAAGAAATTGCATAAATCATGCTCAGAGGAAGGAGAGTGTGCCTGAGAGTCTCGGATGTAGAGGGAGTGTGGGGAGCAAGTTGGTCTCAAGGGGTAAGGGTGAGACTTCAAGGTAGAGTGGCAGAACTGAGGTGGGCAAAGGAGCCAGACATCTACTTTGCTCTTCCTCCTAGGCCCCCTCTGCCTTCTCCTCAACACCCCATTTTTCGAGAAACTCGTGCAGCATTTTTCCCTAAAAGGGAGAGTGTGTGCAAATATAATAGAAAGGGGAGAGAGAGAAGTAAAAGGTGGGAGAAAGAAAAAGGAAGGAAGAAAGGAAAAAGAAAGAACTCTGAGAGTCTTTCTAGACACATCAACTCCTGTTTATGTTGGTGAGAATTTATGATTTGGAGCCAGCGAGGGCCGGTGGGATAATTCATGTAAGATCCAGCCAGAAAGAAGGCTGGTGGGGCTCTGATAGACAGTTAGCGTCTTGCAGGCTCAAGCCCTTGCACAGGTCAGAAGCCCCCTGCCCCCTCTAGACTCTCTGCCCTGCCAAGGGAGGCACCCCTAGACCTGAGCTCTGGGGCTGGGAGATTCCAGCAAAGGGCTCTTAGGGAGCTCTCACCCGGGGCACTCACACCTGGTGGGGCTCAGCCTCTCAGCAGTCCCTACCTCCATTTCTTTCCACCTTGGGGCTGAGAAAAAGGAAGAGAAGGTTAGGAAAAGGCAGCTGAGTCCGAGGCTTCTGAGGAAGCCGGCAGTGGGCGAACTAAAGCAGCGGAAGGTGTGCAGATGGGTTTTTTTCTCCTGATTAATCCAAACTTAATTTGATATAGTGACATAGGCTGAAAAGGCAGTGAGTTGACAAAGAAGGGACAGTTGGGCAAGTGAAGGGAGCAGTGCAAGCTCATATTCTTCCCTTATCATTTTTTGGGGGGATAGGCTATAACAAGGACCCGGATGTCGCTGGATTTTATGATCTTTTCCTTCTGTGTAACAAAGCGGAGTAATCAATGGGTAGCAATAAAGCCATAAATGGGACTACGCTGGGAAAAAACTCGTTTATTCATCTTCTGTAACGTTAAGGTTTCCCTGGAGTGTCGCTAGGGGGGAAAAATAAAGTTTTGAACCCAAAAGCAGACAGTGTGTATGAGCTGGTGAAGACAACATGTTAGTTAATACATGAACCTTGTTAAGGATTGAAGAGCCTTCCTGCCAGACAATTTGTATTGGCTTTTAAAAATACAGTTCCAATCCTTCAGAAAGGAGGGCAATATGTTGGTATTTAGAAGGGTAGGGGAAAGACCCCTATAATTACAAAGGTCCCCCCTCTTGGACCTTACTTTCTTCTCCCTAAGGAGATGAAGGCAAAAGGGTAGAGGAGGGTTCTTAAATTAAGAAAGAAATTTTGAGATGGGCTGTCTCATTTTAGGGTGAGATGGCAGGTACACAAATACAGACACCAGCATGAATTGTTTTCTGCTCTAGAATCCAGCTGTCCTCAAATTCATGGCATGCCTGGACAGAGGTTTCCAACAGCTGGCTGGGGCTCCAGGCCCCCTGGAGGGCAAGAGGGAGAGAGAGAAGGAACTAGGGGCGGGGAGACCCAGGGGGCTGAGCTAAGGAACAAGTCAGTGCACCCCTGGACACAAGTAGCCGCTCTCAGAGTTCCCAGCCTCATTTCTGCCCTAAGGGTAGTAGTGTAATGCGTAGAACAGGCCAAAGAAAGGGTAACCCCCCCCCCATTTCAGAGAGAGATTGCTAGAGGGATAAATCATGTCAGTGATATTTCCTTCAAGATATTAAATTGTTGCAATGTACAACAAATTGAATGATGGAAGATAGGATGTCTTAATGAGGTTTCGCTTTCAATGAGTGTTGATTTTCTATGTATTTTAAAATCTCTTTTATGGGTGGGTGGGGGAGGAAGGACCTTGGAAGAAAGAAGGGGCTTTTGGGGAAGCATGTGCTGCAGCTCCCCAGCAAGGATGCCTAGATTTCCTCGAGCCCCTCTTAAACCAAGTCTGGAGGGGAAAGGGGCCCCAAAGTTGAGGAAAGTCTCCTTTGGGGCCTAAAGGCGGTGGGCTCAGGGGGTGGGCGACCTGAGGAGCAGAATGTAAGTCTCAGCCCCGGAAAGTTAAGTGTTTTATTACGTCCCTAAACAGAGGGCAGAGACTGAAAGGTCTCGCGGATATATAATGAACAGAAACCAGCTGCTGGGGAAAAAGGCAGAAATGCTGGAAGGGGGACAGAAGAGGAAGCAGAAACACAAATAATTTGCCCCCAAATTAATTTCCAACACACTCTCCCCTATCACCTTCCATTCCTAAAGAAAGAAGGCTCTTTCTTTCAGTGAGAGACTTAATTATGCAGCTGAAATTTGCTGGAAGGATTCGCTCCAAGGGGGGAGAGCAGGTCAGATGAGCTCGATCTCCTCTCCTTTGGATTCAGTGTGTGTGTGTATGTGTGTGTGTGTGTGTGTGTGTGTGTGTGTGTTTTTACTCATTTCATTTCATGTTAATTTTATTTTTTTGGCCAAAAACGACTGTCTATTGGGGGAAAGCTGAGATTTGAGTTTTTCTAAATATATTTATATTTTCCTGTTAAATTTGTCTGAAAACAATTATGGAAACTCATCAACAGAAGCAAGAACAGATGTTTTATTAAAACTGCAGTTGAGCTCTGTAAATATGCACAAGTCCTGAGAAGGGGGGAGAGAACTTGTTCTTTGTTTCTATAAAACAAGCCTAGAGAATCAGAGAACACCCCCCATCAGGCCAGCAAGTCTCGAGTTGCTCTGCCCCTTCGGCCTCCGGAATCCGGCATTCCGAGGGGGTTTGTCGGTGAGAGCAGATTTTCGCTTTGGGAGCTGTCATTAGTGGATTCAAAAACAAAATTCAAAAAGCACAGAACAGGAATAATGGGGGAAAGTTGCCGCTTGCTGTTCCAGTCCCCCCACCAATCCAAAACACATGCTTTTCATGACTGCTAATTATAGGAGAGGAACTTACTGCAGGCGTGCCATGGGCCTGAGTTGGGGGCAGTCACTGGCCTGGAGTCCCCAAGGATAAGGTCGCATTGGAGGCTGGACACATGAAGGTTTCCCAGGGTGAGTCAAGCGCTCCTACTCCTCCAGCCTTACCCTGCTCCAGGCCACCGGCTGGAGGCCTGTGTACCTCTGAACTGGGGAAAGGGTGGGAGGGACTGGACTCTGGCCCGGAAGGTGTTCGTGGGAAGGCCTCACCTTGCTTGCCTTTGCTTTCCATTCTGCTCTGGGAAATATGTTAATTTCTTGGGGAAGGGTAACTGAAGTGAGAGGGATAGGATTTGGAATTTTTATTTGGGGGAAATCTTTTCCAGAGGTCCAGCTTAGTTTGTGTTCTGCCGGTCTTCTATCTCTCCCCAGATCCCCCAACTGCGCAGAAGCCTGCAACCTACCCAGCCTTGCACACAGATACACACATCCATTCCTGGCTGCCGGCGCCACCAACTACAGCTCGGCGCCTCCGCAGGCTGCATAGGGACCTGGACGCTGGAGCTGCAGGACTCAGGGCTCGGCCTGGGCGCTTGGCTGCCTGGTAGCCACTACAACTGCCCGACCTCCCTTTCTAATTCCCGATTTCCAGAGCAGGAGTGGAGCGGTTGCCCCCTCGGCCCCTTTTGTGCCAGTGGGCGAGGGCTGAAATCCCTCTTGCAGAGAAAGCCGAGTTTCAATAATTATGCAGCTCACCTCACAATTGCACTGTTTGGTTAAGGCTTTGCTGTTCTAGAGTGACTGCTCAGTTGGCCTGACTGGCTGATGATTAGATTTTTTATTTTAAAATTAAAAGAATAAATCCTACTCCAAATGCATAGTGTTTTCTGCATAAGCTCCTTTGATCTCCACAGAATCCGGAGTAAAAGGATTGCAAAGAGTCTCTTAGTCTGCCAAAGAACCTGAATGCGGAGAACTGGGTCTGCTTGGAAACACCAAAGAATAGCTTATCCTAGGAGCCGCCAGTTTCTCATAGATATAGCAGGGGAAGTTGTCTGAGCACATACCTCCCCATACACACATTGCATTCCCCCAAAGAATGCTCCTTCTCCTTTCAAAGTTCAGGCATGGAGACACTTGGAGAAAAAGTGAAATTTGACACATCTAACCCGGAAATGGATTCCATTTGGGGGTGCTGATATTCTGGGGACAGGACCCAGGCTGGTCAGCTGGAAGAAGTTGGGGGTCCACAGGGAGGGGGAAAGGAGGAAGAGACCAGATGGGGCATGTCAACTGCCTGAAAACTGCCCCAAACACTTCAAGGCCTGGGCTGGTGACTCCTCTTTTGAGCTAAGAGGTTTAGAGGCTGCCCAAGCTGCTTTTGTTTTATTTGCCATTAAACAGAGAAGAAAGGTAGGTACACAGAAGGGCTTTGCTAACTCACATCATATTTTCTCTCCTCCCTCTTTCTTTCCAGATTGCTGCCTGACCTTTCCTTACTACCATTCCACTTAATGCTGCTACCATCAGCAGACACCAACTCCCACATCGGCATTTGTTTGGCTTCTCAATTCCCTTCTCTGGCTGAAGGTTTTTAAAGTAAAATAGGTTCCCGATCACATACAACCCTGAGACCCTGTTAGTTCTCTTTGGAAGAAATCATTTCTGACTTTTGGGGCCTGCCCCCCAAGCCTCCCACTTCTATCCCCAGCAGCCGATTATCAGGTGAGGAGGGGGCACAGTATCTCATCCCTATTGTCAATGGGGAGGGAACTCAGACCCCAGTGACTTTTCAGGGAGGTAAGGCAAGTGGTCCTGCTTCATTCAGGAAGAAAAATGAAAAACCAGACTATTTGGAATATTTTTGGCCCCCAGAATGAGGCCAAAGGATCCCCAACCTCCTGGCTTCTCTTATACCCCTCTACATTCAGCAATCACTGCTTAGACCTATTTTGGAGGTGTACGAGAATTGTAAAATTCAAGAACGCAGCATTTATGACGTCACAGTGAGTTGTCATGAGAAAATTGTAAATGTCATAAAAGTTATATACATTAGGAATTTTGCGGGTGGGTGCCCTGCCTCCCCTCACTTGTTTTTCCTTTTCCCCTTCTTCTTCCCTTGGTCTAAGTTCTCCCACTTGAAAATAAAATGTTATTATGTTCTGGAACAATAAGCCAACAATGAAACATAGTCCTCATTTCCCTATAAATAATTTTATCCTTTATTGTTTGCAGATCTGAAAGAACCATTTAATCTGCGCTGGCGAAAAGAGGGAAAGAGATGGGGAGGGAGAAATTAATTTCAGAAGCGAGAATATTACTTATTTCGATGATACTCTTTTAGATTTGATAGCTAAGAGCAAAATTAGAGGCAAACAGCCGGCCTCTCTGCCTCTACACCTGGAGGGATTGGAGATTTATAGGATCTTTAGCGAAGGGGCAATTTAATTTTGTAGGATTTGCTTAAATTCACTGCTATTTTGGGGGGCTGAAAGGGGAGGGTGAAGGGAGAACGACATGCTTTATCTGGCTTTATGAATCCGCCAACATTACCCTGATTTAAAACCCAACAACCTGTGTCTCAGGGAAAACTCCTGCAGAAAGGAGTAGGGGAGTGGGATGAGGAGGGCTCAACTTTCTCAGTGACTGTGGCCCCCTTAACCAAGCAGTTGCCAGGGGGAAGGAAGAAGAGCCGAAGGGGAGGGCTCCAGTCTCTCTACCACAAGGACACCGGAGGTTTATGACGTCCCCATAATTCCCCCGACCCTATAAACAGCGGCCTTATTTTAGGACAATTTCTGCTTCCTCCCCTTAGAAAGGAAGAGTGAGGGAGGAGGTAATGGCGGGAACGGGGTGCCAGAAAGGGGAGGGAGTTCAGGAGAGCGCTGCACTTTGTTCTCCTGGGTGAGTTTGCTGGTTTGGCGGGTTTCTGACGCAGGGTGGCAGCAGACAAAACAAGTAAACAACTCCTCACAGACACAATAAACAGGGGTGGCTGTGGCACCATGGCAGAGGCTGTAGGCCCGGGGAGGGCCACAATTTGGGGGTAATGTCACCCCAGCACCCCGGGGTGCTTGGGGCCCAAAAGCCCGAAGCGGCTCTTGGTGCCAGCAGAGAGAAGGCAGAAGAAAGCTGCATGCCTCGGCACCCGCAGCATGTCTGGACAGGAGCGGCTTGGGAGGAACCTGATCGCCTAGTGAGTGGAGGAAAACCCTGCCAGCCCCTCTTCTGTCCGTACTTTCTTTTGTGTTTTTTTTTTCACGGACATTTATATTTGCCCCCTGCTCTGTTTTTTCATGGCCCCAGAAGGGAGAAAGGGTAGGAAAAGAGGCTAGTTTATTCCTAGCCCAGGCCCACACTCCATGCTCCAGGCGCACAGGCAGCCAGACCCAGCTTCTTTTCTGGCACTGCCCTGTCAGACTTCTCCCTGGTTTAGGTAGCAATATTAAAACGAAGTCCCATCAATAACCAGATCTGGGTATTTGGGGAACTTGGAGAGTCACTAATCTGCCCCATAGACATGCTGGCAAATATTAAGCCCGGTAAGTGGACAGCGTGAGCTAGGCTATGGGACAGACGTTCACCGTACCACTACCCATTCTGCCACCTTCTTCACTGGCTTCTCCGAATACCCTAGCAGAAACCGTCCCACACCACTGCCCAGAGGCCACCTTATTAACCGTGCCAATCCCCTTCGTCATCCCAGCAAGGCTTGAAGCACCAGGGCCCAGCCAACTGCTCCCAGGCCCACCTTACCCACAAGTTTTCCACACAACTCACTTTCAACACAATGGGGTTCCCTGATAAAATGTCTCTGAGTTGAGGATGTTTGGAGGGAGGTGTGGAGAGAAATCAGAAGGGATCAGTATTTTCCCCAGCCTCGTTGCTTGGACAGCGAAGGCATTAAGGTCTGAGAAAGCCTTTGTAGTATCCGTCTGGAACCCGCACACTCGGATTCCAGCATGCACACATTTCCAGCAGAGCATGCACAGAGAGCCTTCTTGGTGTACCCAATGTCTCCTTGAGTCCATGCCCATCTAGTGAGGGCTAACAAAATTTCGCATGCACATAAAACGGTGTTTGAGCAAATATAGGCATGGTAATATACAATTAACCACCAAAGAAATATGAGTCTGTATATATTCATGCAAAAATCTGAGTCTGTACATTTGAGCCTGTATATAATCAGTGTATAAACCTACCAAGCCTGGTTTTGGAACACAACAGCCAACCCAACAAGGCCACCTTCTCCAAACAAGGTCACATTCTTCCTAGGGATCACAACTGCCAGACGACGGAGAGTGTTTGCTCTGTTTTCTCTGCCCATTTCTCCCTAGCTAGGAACTGGTGCAGGAAATACAACCCAAGGCAGGGCTGACAAATTCTGTAAAGGGCAGGCCTGAGGTGCCCAAAGAGTGGGCTCAGAGGGAAATGCTGGGGCTCCTGGGCTCCAGGTAGTGTTGCCAGACACTGGCCCACAGATTCAGTGCCTCTGCCCAACCTTAGCCCTGGATGTGCAGAGTCCTTGAGACAGATTCTATTCTCAGTCGCCCTGGCTATTATTAGATAGTCACAGCAGTGCTCTCCTGTAGGAAGAACCAAGTCTACAGGGAATCTGGCCTACAAGGAGGCTGAGGGTCGCCACTGGTGGCCCCTCTTGAGCTTCTGTTTGAGCTCCAGACAGAAAGAAAGAAGGGAAAGAAAATCGAAAGTAAGGAGGGAAGGAGGGGGATAGTGTTTGGGGCCAGGTTTATCTCCTGGCCAGACTAGAAAACTGGAAAACTAGGGCCAGTCACTGCTGCTATACTTTCTCTGCATCCCTCTGTCTCATAAGGAAGAAAGTACGGGCGAAGGGCTTGGGGGCCTGCAGGACCCTAGCCAGGAAGAGAAAGAAAATTAAATAATAAAAATATTATATAACGACATCTCAGGATGGGGCTGTTACCAGGTCAACCACATACCCTAACACCCGGAAATCTCGCCAACACACTTTTCGGTTAGATCCCTGTAGGCCGAGAGAAATACTCCAGCCTTGCCCAGGCCCATACCTCTGAAGGGAGGGAGCCCAATAATATCCCAGGTGGATTCCTACTGGCCTGAATGGCCTTCTTCAGAAACTGTTTCCCTGGGGGCTAACAAAGGAGACTTGTGCCTTGCCCCCCAAAACAGTGCAGCCATCTGCAGAGGCGGGGGGGGGGGCAGCCGGCAGGAGCAGACAAAATAAAGGCAAAGAGAGAAATAGAGGCCTCACCGGTCGGCAGTTCGCACATTACGCCAGGAGAAAGGCGTCCATTTTCAGGCCTCCAGGGCTCCTCCACTGGCCCACTGTCCTCCCCTTGCCCTTTCCAGGTTCCACAGACTCGGGGTCTCGGTGGCTGAGCCCTGGCTTCCGGGTCGGCAGCCTCTGGGCCGCGCTGGAGCGGCCGGAGAGCGCGCGGCAGCCGGAGCAGACGGCGAGCTGGGCCCATTTGGGAAGAGCCAAGCGCTTTTCTCGATCGTAAACAAGGAACGCGAAATTAGCCCCTCGGCAGACGCCTCTGCCGACACACAAGTCCTATTGGGGGGGGGGGGCGAAGGGGGGGAGAAAATGCCATTTCTTCCCCCGGGAGAATACCTCAGAGGTCTTTATGTCGGCTGCGAAAGGGGAATTTTGGGGGGGCAGGAGAGGAAGGGAAGGGGATTGTGGGGGGAAGAAAGGGAAGAATCACCGTCAACTCGCACCCAAGGGGTTTGATTTGAATGCAGTCGAACTATATTTTTAAGAATTGATAATAAAAGAGTCTCTTCCCCACACCCCACCCCCAGGCGACGGGTCAGGGTTTAAACAGGAAATCGAGGAGCGATCCCCTCCCCCACTCGGGCTTAGCGGAGCCCAGTCGCACCTCTGGGAGAGGATGGAGTGGGGGGGTGGGGGGCTCCTAACTGGGACTGGAGGTGAGTCGAGGCCCCACACTCTCAGCCCTCTCCAGGAATATGCGCCCCCTTCTCCCAGCTCTGGGGTGTGTCTGCCTGGGTGTGTAAACGCATGCATGTGCGTCGCCCTTTATAAACAGAAGCTCACACACATAGGGGCCGCTTCGGACCCAGGCCAGGGAGCAGGGCGGGGTCACATGTCAAACAGCAACACATTCAGGGCCACGTACATTTGGAAGAAATTAAGCCACTGTGTTATGAAACCATATGTGTCGGGTTAAGACTCCTACAACGCGCCATTAGCACCAATTATTAGGAAGATCCTGAGCGCCCAAGACCCTCCGGGCCGCCCAATTCCGATGTCCCTGTCCCAACAGCTAGCTGCGCCTGAGTCCTCACTGCCTCCACTCACCCGGAAGACCCTGCCAACGAGGTATGGGCCTGTCCCCACCCAGTCTGGGGCCTCCCCAATTCCCACCTCCGCCCCAAGGCAAGACACATCCTAGTCCAAAGCTGTAAGGCCGAGGTGGGTGAGGCAGCCCAGGGCGTATCCTGGGAGGAGACGCTTTGCTGGGGGAAAGAAGGCAATCTGGCCCTTTTTCTCCGTGCACAAGATGGCTTTTGAGTACCGCGTCCCCCACCCCCACCCATCCACTCATCCACCCGCAGTGCAGAGCACCTCCCATCTTTCCAGCTGCCTGAGTTGGGGCGGGAGCAGGGGGTGGGCAGACGCTCTCCCCTCGGCTGACGCGCACCAGCCACCAGCCTCCCCCTTAATTGCCAATTAACAGGCCCCGCCGCGCGCCTAGCCGCGCTCTCTTCCTGCTTCGCTTCCCGGCCCTGGGCCCGCACTGCGCATGTGTGAGCTCTGGCCGTCGCGCTCTCCGGGAGGGAGGGGGCTGCGGAGCAGGGAGGGGGCGCTGGAAAGTTTGTTTGGGGTTTGGGGGGCCGACTTTGCTCAGGGGGCAGTGCTTACAGCCTACAGGTTCTTTCTCCTGCCCTAGAGTTTGAACTTCCGGGCCCGCTCCGTCCCAGTCCCATTAGGCAAGAGGCCGCAAAGCTATGTAACAGGTAAGAACACTGTGGACATCAGGCAGCGGGTCGGCGCACTAGACCCCGTCCTTGAGTCCCACAGGCGCAGTTCGCTTGCTACCCCCCGCCGCGCCCCTCCTTAGGCGCACAGTGACATAAGGACAACACACTTCCCCACTACCATATTCCAGTTTAACCCAATTTCTCCCCCCTCCACTTTTACTCCCCATAATTGCCCATGCGCGCCCACCCTCTCGCCAGCCCCCTCTCCTCTCTAACCAAGACCAGCCGCTGCTGTCCTTATCTTGAAACCGCCACCCAGCTACGGACCATTAGTTACATATTTGAACCAATAAGGAAACACTTACCGGGCGCTGCTGTCACTCTCCCTCTCCCTCTCTCTCTCTCTCTCTCTGCCTCTCTCTCCCACTCTCTTTTTCTTGTCTTCCCTCATTCTGTGCCGCTGCCGAGCCTGTCTCAGCTCCACACACACACATATACTTTATATAAATTTAAAAAGAAAAAAAAAAACAGTCCCTAGAATCAAAAAGCCAAATAAAAATAAGGAGAGTTGCAAGAAGAGGGCAGGAGGGAGAGCCTGGGAGAGGGGCCAGGGGAGGCATCTGCTCCAAATCTCAACTGCTCCCGCATTCCCTCTGCCCCTTGGGGGGCTAGAGGGTCGGAAGAGAGAGAGGTGCCCTCAACTCCTGCCTCACCCCCTCCCATCTCCCTAGGTGCTCCCAGCTTCCGGCAACTCCACCTGGGAGGGGGAAAAATTAAATGGGGGGGGGAGAAAATAATTATTAATCAGATTAATAAAAAAAAATACTGGTAATGAAGGGAGTGCCCAGCGCAGGTTTCCCTGGCAATGGTTAGGCTCTTACAGGGAGGACTGTTCTGCGGAGCGCTCGGAACGGACAAACCACAATAAAAAGTTCACGTTCATGGATGGAATCCACATGACTTCTTGTGGCCAATCCAACTTGTGAGTCGATCGTAAACTTTTATTACTCAGCTGTAAATTTTCTGCAAACAACCGGGAATGCGATGCATTTGTGTAGCGTGTGCAAATGGGCGCCGCGGTCGCCATGTTTACCCAATTCTCTCGGAGAGGGAGCATCTCCCGACCCCCTCCGCACCCCCACCCACCGCCCACTCCCCACGGGCCTGGCTGCTCCAGGCTAGCGTAGAAAGGGCAAAGGGGGACGCGAGAGGAGGGAAGGAAGGATTCTGTTGCTGAGTGGGCTGCCTCCCCTTGCCGTACCGAATTTTAAATATTTTCCTTAATAAATGGGGTGTTAAGGTTGGATCTGGGGAACTGAAGCTTTGCAAAGGTTTGTGGCATCGGAGCAGTAAAGACTGGCGGGGTGAAGGGACTGAGAAGAGATTCGCTCCTTACCCCTACCTTTTTTGTTGTTGTTCTGGGCAGAGAAAAACATCCTTCCCAATGGGTGTCCCGGCAGCCCCCCACTCCATCCTAGATAGGAATGAGGGGGCAGGCCGCTGGAAGCCTCATAACTAAGCCTGACCTAGCCATGGGCTGCAGAGTGGAGAGGGCTTAGACTCCCTTGGGCAATCCTGGAGGCAGGAGGGGTGATAATTGGGGGCAGCCTCCAGTACCCCCAAATACCCCTCAGCCCTAGGTTTATTTTTCAGAGAAAAAGACACCTTTTCCCCAAGAGCATCCCTAGTGTCAGGTCTTCTCAATTTCAAGGTTCATATGGCAGTTTACTTCCAATCTTTTTGAATTAAAAATAAAATTAAGGCCCAAGATCTTGGTTCCCACTTTTTTCCCTCTGGGTGCAAGGCAGTTTGAAGTCTTTTCTGTCTTGTCAGGTGGCCCACACCCGCCTGTCCTTTTCAGAAAAATCCTGGTGTCTGGGCAGCTGAGACACAACTTGGAGGCCCTGAAAAAAAACCTATCCTTCCCTATTCTACCTTCCGTGCTAAATTATGAGCCCCCGAGACACCCCCACCCTTTTCTAGACTCTAATTTCATGTGTCCAGTGTAGGAGAGCTGAGAATAAATTCCCCCACAGAGACTATTTGCCAACCAGTCGCAGCCCAGCCACTCTTCCCACCAGCTGGAGATTTGAAGGCCCAAAGCTCTCCCCTAGTTCCCACATGGAGCTGGCATGGGGACTTCGATGGCTGGGTGTCCCACCCCAACCAACAGGGGTCCCTCACCGTCCACCCCCCCGCCCCATTCCTCCACAGTAAGGGAAGCAGTTCCTCAGCCGGATGCAGGGACCTCGTTTCTTTTACAAACCCACCCATAAATTTTATAACAGGTAGTTAAAAATTACGACAAGGAAGCTCTGGCCCAGCTTTTCACAATGGGCCACAGGGAGAATGGGACAGCACTGCGGGCAGCTCACCGGAAATTTTACTTCTAGTCTGTGGCACAGCCTGTCCCGAGTTTGGGGCCGGGTAACTTTCTTTAGCTAGCTTCCAGCGGCTGGGGCATCTCATTTGGAGAAGATGAGGCTGGGGAGGCCAATCCACTCTCCCATACTGGGGTGGGCCCAGGAACCCCTTAGGGCACTCACTACCTCCCTTACCCACCAGATCCCCTGTAGGTCCGCACCTCCCCCGGCTTCTGCAATGAAGTGGGGAGAGAGAGAAAATGCCGAGAATTAAAAAAAACAAATCCAGAGAAACGAATTTGCCCCCCAACTTAATAGCTGCATTATCCTGTCTCTATGGTTGAGATTAGAATAATAAATTCAAGGCGAAATGAGAGAGATGCTTCAACTCAGCATTTTGAAAGATACTATTTTTCACAAATCACAAATAGCTTTCGGAAGCTACTTTGATTGGCTAATAAAAAAGTAAAGAATGAGAGAGAGTCCTATCTGCTGCAGCCGAATGGTCCCCATTCGGGTAATGGGACGGCGGGAGCATTTGGGAGGACGCGCTTCTACAGAGAGCGCATCCCGCTCGCAATTAAGTTCCCCCATAAAACGGGTTTTACCTCATTTTCTCTCCAAACGAGAAAACGGAGGCGGTGGGCAGAAGTAGTGGGGGACCAGGTGCTGCGAGAAGGGGCGCTGGAGCTTTCTTAGTCTGGCCCACCCGATGCTTCGCATCGCAATCGATGCCCGGCGCCAGACGCACCCCGCCCTCCGACGCCGGGCTTGGGGCCACGGGCATTGCTGAACAGGGCCAAGGATGAATGGGACATTTGGTGTGGGGAAATTCGGCGAGGTCCTTTGGAACCACTTAGTATAGAGTTCAACCCACTTGGCTACTGGGCCAGCGATTTTATTAGTAGCAATCACAATTCCACATTTAAAAATGAAACGGCCCTCTGCCAGCCCTCGGAGTCTGTGGGGACGCGCCCGGGAAGGTTTGAGGTCGGAGCAAAATGCTCTCTTTTCGAGCCTCCCGGGCAGTGTCTCCCGCAACAAACTGGGTTACCTGGCTGGCTTCTCGGCCCTCCGCAGGGACTCTAGTTCCGAAAGATCGTCTCCAAAGCTGCCTAAAGCTGTTGCCTCCCGATGCCCCAAGCCTGTGCTTCCAATCGGCAGCCTCTCTCTTTCTCCTAAGCTGCAGAAGTACCCTATCCGCCATACCTGACCCAAGTCTCTTTTCAGAACCAGTGTGTGTGGGAACCAGAGACCCAGACGTCAGTGAAATTACACAAAACAAGAGTCGGCCTGGGCCTAGGTCTGGGAGAATCAATGACCAGGGGAGAGAGAGAGAAAGAGAGATAGAGATAGAGACAGAGACAGACAGAAACACAGGCGTGCACACACATGCACACACACACACACACACACGCACACGCACAGATCTGGCCTCAAAAATATTTCAGTCTTTGGAGATGTGGATTTTAAGACCAGAAGATCCCATCCCCTCCCCTTTCCCCCACTCCTGACTGAGTCAGATGACTTGTATCTCTGGAATTTGGCATTATTTGACCAGAATCTTACTGGCATAAACAGATATCTCTGTTTGGGACCCTCGAGGGAGGAGTGAGAGACCCTTTTGCCCCCTGAGCTCCTTAGCCCTCGACTCTTTATTTGTGGGAATGAGGAGTCCAATGAAGAACTCTCTTTACCCTGCTGTGGCTGGGGTGGGGGTACGGTCCACGCGGCAGGCTCCTTCCCCCTTCTCCAGGCCAACAGCCAGCACTAGGAGGGTAAGGCAGGCTGTCCAATTGCCAAGGTGAAGCCTCCGGAGCAGGCTTGAAACAGCCAAGAACAGAGGCTGAAATAGATGCAGGTGGGTTGGGTGACAGTGATGGCTCTGTGCTTGCTGAATTTGAATTTCAGAGTGTGGACCCAGGCTGCTTAGTGTAGCAGCTCCCTCACCTTCCCCTTCTCCTCTCCTTTCCCCCAGGCTTTAGCTTCCTCAGCCCGTACCCATAGGCATCTTCCAGCCAAGTCCTCCAGGCTGCCTTGAGCCTCACATTCTTCCCACCCTGTTCACTGCTCTAGTGCTGGGTGCTGAGTGCACAGGGTTGGCCTTGGAAGATGAGAAAGAATCCCATCGCCTTAATTCTCCGCCCCAGGCCCTGGAAGAAAAAGGCCCAGCCGCGGGAGGGGCGTGGGGGCAGATTCTTTGTCTGGGCCCAGCCCAGGGCTGAGGAGGGGAAAGGTGGCTAAGTGGGGAGATGCTGTCTCTCCATTGGGATCCTAGCATCCAGAAACTCACTTTGTTTGGAGCCAAGGTTCTCCCAAGAGCATACTGCTCTTCCTCCTCCTCTTCACCTCCCCCCTCTTTCACCTGCCCTCTCACCTCCACATTGAGCTCCCCTCACCCACAGTCAGATCAGTGGAGGAGACCTTTTCTAGAGTGTTGGGAAAGAAGGGTAAGGAGAGGAGAGGGGGTAGAGAAAGGGGGTGGGTGGGCATTGGAATAAAAACAAGTAATTCTAGCTTCAAATATTTTTTCTTTTTTTATTTATTATGACTCACGTATACAATACAAAGTACTTGGACCAGGAACAGGGCTGCCGGGACACAAAATCTACATTCATAGCTGGACATAAAGACGAATGACCAAAAATTATTATTATAGATATATTTTTAACATTTTTTTCTTTCAAGCACATTGCATAAACAGAGAATTCAAGACAGAGTTAACTATACATTCAGTGCAATTTAGCTCTACTCTACTGGGGTTAGGAGCACAGTAAAAGCGCACAGGACCGGCGAGCTAGGCAGTCTCAGCTGTTGGGTTTTTCTTAGTGAAATAAGCAGCAACCAACGACAACAAAACAGCATTACAAATACTCTCAGAGCAGGGTTTCTTTCTATAGGTAGTGATAAAATATGCTGGAGGTTCCTTTTTTTATTTTAATTTTTTTCTCTTTTTTTCTCCCATATTAGGGTTTTTAAAAATTTCTCTTTTTTATTTTTTCAAGATTATTGCAGGTTCCCTTTAGGTAGTATGTTAAAGATTTATTATCAGTATTATTTTCATGATTAAGGTGATTTCTGAGCACTAACACTAATGCAGCTCAGAGGAAGCTGGGCCCAACAACAGAAATCAGACAGCGAAGAGGAGGAAGGCATGGGCCCAAGTGACCATGGGATGACTAGGTAGGATTTTAGCAGTGACTACAGGCTCCTATCTACCCCCTGGAAGAGGTCGGGGAGATGGCAAAGACTCACATCTCCTTCAGGATTTCCTAGGAAAGTCAAGGGGTCTTTCTAAGCGGGGAGCCCCAGACAGGGAGAGAGGTTATTTCTTGCTAGCATCATTTTTTTTGTTGTTTCTTTATGAACATTTTCCCTTTCCTTTCCTTCCTTCCTTCACTTTTCTTGGCTTTTATTTGAAATGAAGTAAATCTAATACACTAATTGTAGCATCAAAAGAAAGCCACGAGTCTTCTTCCACATCTTACGGGGGCTCCCCTCTAAAATAAATACCAGAGACGCAGGGAGGTGGGAGTGTGGCAAGAAGGGGCCGAGAGAGGGGGCCAAGAGGCCAGGTCTCAGACCTTAAAATCCAGGCAGGACTCCGAAGGCTGGGGGTAGGGACAAGTATGTGTGTCGGGGCAACGACTGAGACAGAGACTCCGAACTTTTCACTGTGTCTCGGTCCCCCCCCTCCAGCCCCCCGAACAAATAAAGATCGGGGGAAGTCCAAAGGTAATAAAACCAGAGCTGCAAGTATCTGACAGGTAGTTAGAGTTGTGAGTGTCATTCTATTCTCTATAAAAGCAAATGACAGTCGTAAACTTCTCAATTTATCCGCTACCATAAAATGAAACTTCAAGGGAGTTGCTAAAGGGGTGGGGGGAATCTCTCTTTTTTGCTTAGTCCTTGTTTTCTTCCTTTTCCTCCTCTTCTTTCTCCTCTTCCTCATTTCCTTCTTCCTCCACCTTCTCCTCATCACGGGCTCCGGGCAGTTTATCCTTGTTGTTCTCCTTTTTCCACTTCATCCTTCGGTTCTGGAACCAGATCTTCACTTGTCTCTCAGTCAGTCCCAGGGCATGAGAGACTTCAATCCGGCGCTTTCGTGTCAAATAAGGATTAAAGAGAAACTCCTTTTCTAGTTCCAAGGTCTGATACCGGCTGTAAGTTTGCCTTCCACTGCGCCGCCCCGGAGCTGGACAGAACAGAACCCCAGTCTCGTTATGTTTGGGTAGGGGCTCGGCTTTCCCCTGCCACTCTTCCTCCCCTAAAGTACCCCCTCTGATCTCCCCCGTTCCCCTCCCTCCTGCAGAAAAGGCGAGAGCGGGAAATCAGGCAAGGGCTGGAAAGTTTGGGGGCTTGTTTTGGTTTGGCTTCACCTTGGGAGGTGAGGTGGGGGTGGGGCAGGGACTGGGGTCTTTCTGGAACCTGGGGCCAGGGAGCACTACGGAGTGTCCCCCCCACCAAGGCCTGCAGTCCCAGGAAACTGGCCCTTGCAGCTTTGTTTACAAGTGCAGAGTGGCATTTGGTGAGCAGGGCTGGGGACAGTCTGTTTCCAAAAGAAAGGGAAAAAGTCTAGGGGTAAAGACGAGGGGTTTTGCTCACTGCTTTCTCCTCAAATCTCTTTGCCTACTGCTTTGCAAGGAAGAAAAATAATTGATCTCCTGGAATGTATCACTGTTTGGCCTGATTGCTAACTGGAGACCAGCAAATAAATCACGGGCCATCCCGCTGGAAATTGTCGCTTTTCTCGTTCCCCTTTTACTTCGAAATTGGGCCATGAGGGGCCACCTTTTGAGGGGCTCATGACCTGAGACACTCTGAAGGTCTCAGGGAGACACCTTAAGCCTTTGATTGGAGGCAGCTTGGCTAGGGTCCCCAGCACCTTACAGCTCTCTAATCTGTATGGCCTCTCTCTTTCCCAGGACTCCTTTTCTCCTTTCTGGCTCCCTCTCTCTTCTCCAACTGAAGGAAGTACAGCAAAGTTGGGGTAGTGGCCCTAAGACTAGTTCTCTGAAAGGAGGCAGTGGGTGCCCCAGAGAGCCAGAGCACCTGTTCTTGGGGTCTGACCACCCTCTGACCCAGCTAGGAGAGGGAAACAGGAGTCTCCCTCCTCCCCAAGACAGCCTGGCCACTGTCCTGAACCAAGGCTCTGTGCCTTATGTAGACACTGGTTTGATCCAAAGAGTGATAACCTCAGGGTCTTCAGGCCCCTTCCCAGCCATCTCCCCAACTCTGACTTTAGAGATGGCAAGGAGGAAAGGAAAGACAGAGCGATAGAGAGACAGGCAGACAGAGGTGGAGGAAACGAATTTTAACCCTTTGCATCCAGACACCACCTTTCCCCCCCACCTTCACCCCAGTCCCCAAAATATCCCGGTCGGGCCCCGTGCCCCACCCCCAGCTGAACCTCCCAACCTTGAGAAACCCACTCAGGCACGGAGGTGGGGCTGGGGAGACCCCAAAGCCAGGAGGGAAAGCCAGGGCAGACAAAAAAGGAGGCGGGGTGGGGGGGAAGACCCCGGAGCGCGGGAGACCAAGGGGGAAAGAGAAAAGACTTCTCACCGTGGGGTCTCATCCATGGAAACATGAGGCTGGGAGACGAGTTTTGATTTAAGTGGCCTTGTCCTTCGCTACTGTTAGTGTTGGCGGAGGATTTACAGTCGGGATATTGCACCACGCTCGCCTCTTGCTGAGCCCCATAAAGGGACTGTCTGGGGAGCGCCTCGTAGCCATAGAATTTGGAGGCGTCTCCGTGGCAGCTCAGCGAGCACGGGTTCTGCTGGTAGCCCGAGTTGGAGATGCCCGAGGTGCCGTGGTGGAAGAAGTCTTGGACGTGGTGCGAGGCGTGCTGGAAGCCCGGCGCCGAGCCGCCGGGCCCGTACACCAGAGCATGGCTCCTGCCCACGCTCTGGGGGAACCGGCAATCGTAATAGGCCGGTTCCAGGGACTCGCCGCCTTTGTATTTGGAGAACAGGGGGTTGACGAAGTAGGAGCTCATGCTGGGCACATGAAAACCCGCTGCCCCCTCCCCTCTGGCTCGCGACTCCCCCGCCCGGTACCCCCGAAACTCCCCTCCCCCCGGGAGCGAAACCCCGGCCGGCTGGCTCCCCGGGGCTGGGCCGGGCTGGGCGGGTGGGGGGCGCCGGGTGCCGGCCGGCCGGCTCACGCAGCTCCCGGGCTGGGCGGGCGGCGGCGGCGGCGGCGGCGGCAGCGGGCGCGGCGGCGGCGGCGGCGGCGGCTCTCTTCACTGTCGGTAGGTAGAGCTCGCGCTCCCTCACTTAGCTCTTTCCTTTAACAGCCCAGGCGAATTCCTCAGACTCCCGGCGGTGGCGGCGCTTACACGCGATTCGCGTTCATCAATCCACGACATGAAGACAGGCGAGGGGGGGGGG